>JAOTRH010142615.1:0-13707 GCA_034768845.1 Heliamphora exappendiculata | reverse complement strand
TCATTGTGTTTTTCAGGATCTAGCTTCGAGGAGTACTATCAGTAGAGGACGAGTGGTGGGTGGCCTGTATATGATGGATGAGACTTCATTTGTTGCATGCTCCGGATAGTCATCTCAGCTTTTGGATATACATTGCCGGTTGGGCCATCCTTTCTTGCCGAGTCTGATGAAATTTTGTCCAAGTTTCAGTCAAGCTACATAGTTCGAATGCGAGTCATGTCGTTTTGCTAAGCACCTGCATGTGCCCTTTGTGTCAAGAAATAATAATCGGGCCATGATTCCTTTTTCTTTAGTTCATTTAGATGTATGGGGTCCGTGTGCTGTCACATCTTTATTTAGATTTCGGTATTTTGTCACGTTTGTGGATGACTATTCTCGAGTTACTTATCTTTATCTTATGAAGAAGCGTTCTGAATCACCGACTGTCTTCATTAATTTTTGTCAAGAAGTCCAAACTCAATTTGGAAAGACTATTCAGATTCTCCGCAATGATAATTGGGGTGAATACATTGGTGGCGTGATAGGTACCTACTTGCGCACCCATTGAATTATTCATCAGACATCATGTCCAAACACTCCACAACAGAATGGCGTGGCTGAGAGTAAGAATAGACATCTATTGGAAATTACTCGTGCCCTTATGTTCCAAATGAATGTTTCCAAAGTGTTCTGGAGTGAAGCTGTTTTGACAGTATATTTTCTTATTAATCAATTACCGTCCTCTATCCTCCATGGTGCTACACCCTTGTCGATTTTACTTCCTCAACAAATTTTTTTTTCATTATCACTAAAGATTTTTGGGTGTGTGTGCTATGTGCGCGATACGAGACCAAATGTGACCAAGTTAGGTGCTCGAGCTCTAAAGTGTATTTTCATGGGATATTTTAAGACACATAAAGGATATCATTGTTACAATCCAGACTTGCGACGGTTCCTAGTGTCCCGAGATGTGGTGTTTGTTGAGTTTGCATCATTCTATGCATCAACGACTCCACTTGTCTCCACTGGTGCTGATGATTTAGATCAGATTCTGTTGTATCCTTCAGCTCCTGATTTACCAGTGGCACCGATTTTAGGTCCCCAGACTCAGGTTGATATTTCTGATGAGTCTTCTTCTATTGTTCCAGAGGCACCTCTGACTCACAGGTTGATACTCAGGTTAATATTTCTGATGAGTCTTCTCCTGTGGTTCCAGAGGCACCTGTGACCTCCTCATCCTCAAAATCATCTTCTCCAGGCCCCACCACATCTCATCTACCTGAGTCAGTCTCCTCTCCGCTGGATCCAGCCTTTGATCAGGTAAGTGATCCTCCTATTGCTTTACGTAAGTTTTACCGTAATTGTCGGGATCATCATTTATATACTTTGTCATATCGTGGATTGCCTGCTACTGTCCAGCAGGATATTACTACACTTAATCGGCATACTTTGCCTTGCTCTGTTGTAGATGCCCTTTCTCATACAGGTTCGCGCTAGGCAATGATTGAGGAGATGAATGCCCTTGAGACTAAACATACGTGGAACCTGGTACGTCTTCCTCCTGAAAAGACAACTATTGGATGTAAGTGGATTTATGTTGTCACATTTCATTCTGATGGTACTCTTGAGAGATTAAAAGCCCGTTCGGTGGCTAATGGATATGCTCAGACTTCTGATCTTGACTACTTTGATACATTCTCCAATGTTGCAAAGATGGCCTTAGTTCGTCTCTTCTTGTCTTTGGCTGCTTCCCATCAGTGGTCGTTGTATCAGCTCTATGTGAAAAATGCATTTCTGTATGGTGATTTAGAGAAAAAAGTTTATATGGAGCAACCACCTGGTTTTGTTGCTCAGGGGTGTCTAACCATGTCTGTCGGCTACGAAGTTCATTATATGGTTTGAAACAGTCTCCCAGGGCCTGGGTTGGTCGTTTCATCTTAGTTATCCAGAAATTTGGCCTTCAGCAGTCAGCAAATGATCATACTGTATTTTTTCGACATACCTCTGCAGGTTGCAAATTACTTGTTGTCTATGTGGATGACAATGTTATGACCTGTAGTAACAGTGGGGAGATTGTTGCGCTTAAATCATTTATGGGCACTAAGTTTCAGACCAAAGATCTTGGTAAACTTCAATACTTCCTGGGTATTGAAGTAACCAGGAATGCTAAAGGTGTGTTCATTTCTCAACGAAAGTATGTTCTTGATATTCTGAAATGAGCAGGATATATGAATGTTAAAGGAGTGGACTCACCTATGGAGTTTAATGTCAGGCTAGAGCCGAAAGAATGAGCGGTTTCTTCTAAATCCTGAACAATATCGGCGCACAGTGTGACAGCTTAATTATCTTACGATCATGACTCGTCCAGATATTACTTATTCGGTGAATGTAGTGAGTCAATTTTTGTCTGATCCCTGTGTTCCCTATTAGCAAGCAGTGTTACGTATTCTTCGGTACTTACACAAAAATCTAGGTAAGAAAATCCAGTTCTCTGATCATGGTCATATGGGAATGGAAGGATACTCTGATGCTGATTGGGCTGTATGTACATTTGATAGAAGATCCACATTTGGCTACTCTATATTTGTTGGTGAAAATTTGATTTCCTTGAAGAGTAAGAAGCAAACTGTAGTATTTCGGTCTAATGCTGAGGCTGAGTACCGTGCTATGGCATTAGCAACTGCTGAGATTATGTGACTTCAACAGATTTTGGCATAGTTACACTTTCCATTTAAAGGCTCTACTAGACTCTGGGTTGATAATACTTTCGCTATTTATATTGTCAGAAATTCAGTCTTTCATGAGCGAAAGAAGCACATTGAGGTTGACTGCCACTTTATCCGTGATGAATATCAGAAATGTATTGTTACATTTGGTTTTATCCCTACAGGGGAACAGGTGGCTGATATTTTTACTAAATCTTTACCGGATCCACGTGTCTCTTATTTATGTAACAAACTGGGCTTGGTAGATATATATGTTCCAGCTTGAGGGGGGAGTTAGTAACTTATTATTATGTTATTATTATCTGGCGTGTGTGAGTGTATGATTGTAATAGTGTTCTCTAAGTTTGTTATAAATAAGAGCTTGCCTACCCATTAGGGTACGGCTTCCCATTATTCTTAACATAGACCATCCCTCCTTCAATCACAAATCTACATCTTTCACAGCCATAACTGTAGTAAGAATTTCCTCTTCATTACCTTCAAAATTCAAACCCATAAGCTTTCTGGTTTCCAAAACTAGTTCTGCCTCCCTCATGAGAATGTTATTTCTGTTAACAAAATTCTGGGTTGAGAGGGAAGACTGCTCCTGCGAGAGGTGGGTTTGCTGGTGAACAAGAGCCCTTTTTCCTTTTGACTTCTTATCCCTACACTTGCTATACTTAACTCATTTAAGCCCTAATTCCCTAATCCATTTCTTCTTTAAGCTTATCCCTCCTTTTACAGGTAGCTGGGTAAATGCCTTTGATGATATGTCTACTTTTTCAAGGCAATTTTGGGCTTCTATCTTAGACCTATAACTAGATTCCTCAACATCACAGACCAACTCCTCTCTCCTCTGCTCCCCGCTGTAGTTTCTAGTATGATCACTGAGGCTTCGTTCCTTATGCTGTATAGGTCTAATTGGCACATCCCAAAGAAGGCCTTCTGCACTTTCTATTTGACCACTTCCCAAGTGTTTCACCTCATTAGTGCAAACTTTTGAATTCTCGAACTCCACTACTAAAGCAGACACTTCCACCATACTGATTAGTTGCACTTCCCTAAATACCTTCTCCTCCTCTTCAATTTTGGCATGCTCTTTTGGGTTCGTGATTTTCAAGGCTTGGTGAGCCTGGTTTACACCATCTGCCTCACTCTATTTACTCATAGAGGGAGAAGATGAAGAAAGTTTCGCACCCTTCTGGTTAGGACACGAAACAAAGTTTTCACCCCACACAAATTGTTTTTGAAAATCCTACTCTGAGCATCTAATGGAGTAACAAAAGTCACCAACCTTAAGCACACAAGACTTATTAATGGCTTATCTCTCCTCAGTATTTATAAGAACTCTGCCAATCTCAATGTCAAGGCTCCTACTAGTCATATTGTCAATCTCTAATACCTCACCCTAAATGGCCCCAATCTTCTCAAAAGTGTCATAGATCCATGCATGAAGAGGAACACCTTCAACATAGATCTAAACTCCCCTAGTTAAATTTGTAACTCTATAACTCCATTCATGGACAATATCAAACCATTGCCCTAGCCAGTCTCTAACATCCTCCATGAAGGATTTTTTCACCTCTTGGGCCTCAAAATGAAGGAGGATTTTAGATCCACCCATTGGTTTAACCTTGATTCTGAATACTCCGTCAGCTTTCATTGCCTCATGAATCATAGCTATGTTGTTGCGATCTTTAACAATACCCACCACACAACTTTTAATCCATTTTATGTCTACCTCTTTGGCCTCAACCTCTACTGAACAAGTCAATCCTCCCCTCCCATTTTTTTTAGCAACTTATCATAAGGTCTCCTTGCCAAGAGCTCCCTGACGACAACAGATGATGCAACCCGCCTACTGTGGCGGGGCGACAAAGCACACCCATTTTGAAAAATGGTGTCAAAGCAACTAGTGTAAAGATTGAGTGAGAACCAGGCAACCCATCTTGTTGATAGGCTATGGTAGGAATTTCATTATTTCTTATTGGCAATAGTAAGCCATTTTCAGTCAACGGTTCACCAAAGTAAGAGTGGAATGGGTCGAAACGGGCGGCCCTTTTGTAAATTTCTTGTTGGGGTCATGGATATTGAAAGGGAAGTGCCCAGGCTTAAAAGCCTTATTCAAAACTTCTTTATTCCTGAAAGAAGGGAGAGCAGTTGAACCGAACTGTCTCACGACACGAGCTAACGACTATAGGGGAAGCAGCTGACTGCATTCCCTGAGCCCAACTTGTAGCAAGCCAAAAGTGTGACTTGAGCCTACTTTGCTAAGAGAAGAGAGTTAAATGCCTTCGCTATTTTTGGGGAATGCTCCATAAATACTTTATTTTCTTTGTAGATTTTCTAGATTTTATTTTGTTTTCAATAGACAAATTACCTCTTTCCATTTGAGGGGGCAGAAGCAATGTCGATCCTTCGAGTTTGGGACGCCCGCTTCTCGATCTCAATGTCACCCTGGCTCTAGAGCTCGATCCCAACGTCACCCCGGCTTTGTTTTCTTTTTTCATCTTTCTTTTCGAAAAAAAAACTTATACATATTCCAAATATCAACTTTTTTTAAGTAAAATTACTATAATACTCTCAATTAAAAAAAGTCAATTACTTTTGCAAAAAAAAAAAAAAAATTGTGCCAATATTTTAAGTACTATAACTTAAAAGTAAAAAGTAAGAGTATATTAGACATTTAAATAAAAAATAAAAAAATAAAAAAACTATTATAAAAATTTATCCCAAATAATTTAACTTTTTAAATTTTTTTCTTACAAAACTAAACTTCTTATTAAAAGTTAACTTTTTGGACATTCCAAATAGGGACTAAGGCACCGTATGGGATAGCTTTTTTATATGATTTGTTTTTGTTTTTTTGTGAAATTTTTTATATTAGTTCAAACGATGATATTTTTTATATTTCTCTCATTATAAGAAATCAGAAAAGTAAAAAAAAAATTGACCAAAAAATTAAAAAAGTTTAAATAAGACGAAAAAAAACCAATTTAAGGCTTTTATGTGAATTTTTTTTCGTCTTTAACGAATTTTTTTTAACTTTTTTCAAAACGATTATACTTTTATATTTGTTTTATCATGATAAATAGAGAAAATAAAAAAAATTTGTCCAAAAAATAAAAAAAAAATCATGAAAGACAAAAAAAAAGTCACAAAAAATCTAAACCAAACAGAACCTTAATTAGCTTTAATTGGTTTGGTTCTTTTTTTCTTTTTTTTTTTGGTTGGGGTGGGGTGTGGTGGGGTGTTTGGGTTGTTTAATTATGGTTATAATCTTAGTGGAGCATATAGATATAGGCAGTGTATACACATAAAGGAAGTCAAAAAAGGTTAATTAATTTGAAAGAGGGTCAAACGCAAAACCACTTGAACACTAATGGCATGATTTTGTCTAACAAGTATGGAACTTGATAATGATTAGTGCACACAGAACTGATTTTGACCTGAAAGCATTCCCAACAGGCATAAACTTTTCTCATTGGCACTGTGGGGTAAATTTCACTTGTTATACTTGAAATTATAAATTTATATATTATAATTAAAAAAATAAAATAATAATTCTAAGTAAAAATTAAATGTATTTGTTAAAATTATAAATTTATAAATCAAAATAGTAAAATCTGTATTTGTTAATTTAGAAATTTGAATTTTTATTAACCTTTTAATGAACTGCGTATACAAACTAAAAATTATAATTTAAACAGAAATGACAAATACCCTGTAAAAAGCATTTGGTCCAGTATCACGAGTGCTATGTTTTTAAATAAAAAATAAATTATTCAAATCTTATTAAGTACAAAATGCTAATTTTTGTATGTGTATATATTTGCCGATTAAAAAATACTTAAAAATTATAGAAAAGTTTTGGAGAAATTGTCCAGTTCTTCTAGGGCATGTCCTAGCATGCCCTTAAATTGTCACAAATTTGTAGGGATTCCATTTACTTGGTGGCAGGCATACAACAAAATATATAATTATAAGGGAATGTTGAGACATGCGCCAGAAACACTAAATATTATTGGGACTTTTTGAGGGGAGTTTTATATTTATGTCTCTCCCTTTAAAAAAAATTGGATCCTATTATTTTTTCATTTACGTAATATACCTCCAATTTTATTAAAGTAGTTAACATTAATTGTATAAGTTATAGTTATGTTTGATTTTTTTTTTTTAAGAAAACAGAAATAGTCATTGCTTCTTTATAAATAGAAATAATTGTATTAATTGATAAGCTTCTCTGTTTAAAACTGATGAATTTATATTGACAATTGAAAACTTTAAAATTGAGAAATTTTCCGATTTTGAAAATAAGAAATTTGTTTTAAAATTGAGAATTTTAAATTAATAAATTTTTTTCATTTTGAAAATGAGAAATTGGTTTTATAATTGAAGAATAAAAATAGGAAAATTTTTTGTGTTCAAAAAAATTGAGAAATTTCTTAGCTTTAAAAAAATAAGCAATTTATAAATTCCTAGATTTTATTATTTTTATATGACTTCATATTTAGTATAGATCTTATTTTATAGGTCTCAATAAGTAGGTTGCAAAAATATTAATTTTATTAAAAATGAATCTAAACATTAAAAATTATAAAATCTTAAAGTTTAGATAAAAGCAAAAGTTTTAGGAAATGATCTCTGTCCATAAATAAGGACAAATCTTCTATGATTAATTTTTAAATTTAAAAATCGAACTTTATCTTTAAAAATTTTAGACCAATACTTATACAAATCTTTCAAATTGAACAAATAATTAATTAACACAATTTTTTTTTTGAAGTTTTGAGTTGAATTATATAGGAATTGCCACAATTTTTTTTTAAAAAAAAATTGATAACGAGGAATCCTCGGCCAAAAAATCATAAAATATATGTTCCGCCGCACACATATATCGAAAAAAATCAAAATTCACAAGAAGCATAGTTGTATTGTGTAAATTACCACAAAATGATAAAAGAGAAGTCGAATCAATACCTTCACTTTCTTTGGTATAATCTTTCATCAACTCATCTATCGATGGAGGTCAATAGTCACAAGATTTTGTGATCAAACATAACTTAGGCTCAGTTTGTTTTGACAGAAAATATTTTTTGTATTCTTTGATTTTTAGTACGACGAAAATTAACAGTCAGTAGAAAACATTTTCAAAGTCAAAGGAAAATAAGTTGATCGATTTTGATGCTAAACGTTTTTTATTTTTTTCTGGCAGAAAATATTTTTCACCCTTACCATCGGGGGTTAAAAGGTTCGAGGGTCAAAAGGTCTCAGCGTTCGGAGGTTGCCGAGTTTGGGGGTCCTCAGGTCCCGGGGTCTCGGGATTCAGAGGGTCCGAGTGTCTCGAGGTCCCGAGGGTCTACAGTCCGGGGGTCTAGGGATCTAGGGATCCTAGGAGGGTCTCGAGGGTTTAGGGTTTGGGGTCTGGGGTCTCGATATTTTGAGTTCCTAAGGTCCTAGGGGTCTTGCGTCCAAGGGTACTAGGGTCCGGGTATCCCAGGCTCCAGGGTCTTAGGGGTACAGGGTTTTGGGTCCCGAGATCTCGGGGTCCCGAGATCTCGGGCTCTCGAGGGTCTAGGGGTCCGGGGTTCTGAGGGCTAGGAGTCAAGGGTTTTAGGATCTCGAGGGTCTAGGGTATCCAAATTCCGGAGGTTTGGGGTCCCAAAATCCCAGAGTTCTAGAGATGTTAGGATTTTGAGGTCCCATGGGTTCAGGGATTTGTGTTCCCAGTTCCTAGGTTCCTTGGGTCCCGAGGTCCTAATTCCCATACTCCGGGGTCTCGAGGGTCCTAGGGTCTAGGGGTTCCAAGATCCTATGGGTTCGAGGCTACCAAGGTCTCGGGGTCCCAAGAGTCGAGGGTCTTGAGAATCCGAAAGTTCGAGAGTTCGATGTGTGTGTGTGCGTGTGTGTGTGTGTATAACTTGAGTAAAGTGACTAATAACGTTGCCCAAAATTCTTAACCCTAAATTACTAGTGGTAACACACAAGTTTTGTATATGTTAGATTTAATTTCTATCTTATACCAATGTAGGGTAAGGTATTACAATATCTTTTACTGAAATACGCAACAACCTCAGCGTATGCCTTAGTTCTTTTCCTGTTTAGGATGTGGGTAGCAGCTTATTAGTAGATACAAAGCAGGCCGTTTGTGTGCACGAGGTATGTGCAACCTCGGGGCCTCTACTCATCTCCAGAACTTTTACTCTTTTTCAAAAACTCTACTGCTATGTCCACACCTCTATGAAACCCGACATGAGACTATTGTTGGCTCTTTGTAATGACCCAAGTAAACCATTGATCCAATAACTTGACTAAAAAGTCTAATAATACGGTTCAAATTGCTTAAATCAAAGTTATTAGTAGTAACTCACAAATTTTTTATATATCAGATTTAATTTCTATTTTCAACTAATGTGGAATAAAGTATTACAAATAAGACCTAGGGGTCCATGCTGTGAGTTAACTCACAGCAAATGGTGTTGTGACTTTAAATATATTTTATTTGGGATATCACAATTTAATCAAAATTATTTATTATGTTATAATTATTGAATAATTAATCTCTGTGAAAAAATCAACTCAATCAAACATTATTAGCCATATAATTCGGATAAATTTGTATGACGGTGTAGTCTCCAAATATTATAAGTTAATTAAATTTTTTTCAAAACAAACATATTTTAATTACTTAAATAATGATATCCGATTGAGGTAATCTTTTACAAAAATTACCTACTCGATGATTTCAATATAATAAATAATTTTAATTTTTAAATAAAATATATTTAAAGTCACAGCACTCTTGCTGTGAGCTACCTCACAAGAGGGACCATCTTCCCCTCAAATAATCTATTATTTTCTATGTTATTATTCAAGTGGAGTTAAATTTAGTAACTGTGTAAAAATACTTTTTGTGAGGATACAAAATAAATAAAGCAATTACACCTGGCCAAGCATCCCTATGGATGACAAGACAAGAATAGGGAGGGTCAACTCTCTCTCTCTCCGATGTACAATGGCCATCAACCAAAATAAAAGTATGAACTACTATTCCTTCATCTTTCTACATATTTTTTTTCTAAAGACACATCTAATTTAAGCATTAGAGAGCTTTCCGTCGGTCACCGATCAGAGAACTTGTTTTGTAGGTACCCTACCATGGAAACATATGAGGGTTCGATCGTTTTTATCTTCATCAGATTCTTTATCATTACTCAGAGAATAAGAAATGGTAGCCAAATAGAGTTGTTTATGGCTCTGAATAGAAATAATTCAATCCAACTTGATTTATTCCGGTGCCAAACATGGCCTGAAAGCAAACTTCCATGAGAACTCACAAGCTTTAGAACGTATTTTATAATAAAATTGAAATCCTAAATCAGTAGAAATCAATGACTAGGGCAGATTCTTAATCACCAAACACGAATTAATTAGAAAAAAATTACCCAAACGAATAATAAAAATGACAAATTAGAGTTCAAACCAAATTAATTTACATATGTCAGAGATTCTAGGTCAAAACAGAATCATCTTGACAAAAAATAAATGACAAAACTTTCCTGAAAACAGTAAAATCTTAAGATGGAAACCTCGAAATGAATCTTTCAACCTTGTTCTATCAAAAAGGTGAAATTAGTCCTTGCCAATCTCTTTCTCTCTTCATAAAAAAAATAAATAAAATAAATAAAAACTCTTTTCTCTCTCATTTTGAAAATTAATTATTGAATAATTTCGAAGCACAACGAGGCATTTTTTAGGTATTGCTCATATTTAATAATGTAACAAAAAACACTCTATGTGAAACAATGTGGGGCCACCCTTGTTGAATAGATAAGAGATAAGAATAACCTATTTAATGTGTATCACGTATTTTTATTTGTCGAAAGCACCACGTGTCATTGGCTACGTAATACTCTAAAAATATTTAATAAATTGTCCATTTTGAAAGGAAGAGTAAAAGAACCAAGAACGGAAAGAAAACATCCATAACAAGTGGTCCCTCACTTTTATAGCTAGCGATTTGGAGAAATTATTCTATGTTCACATAATATTATTGGGCATTTAGCGAAATGTCCTATTTTTTAGACTTATTTAGAGTTAAGTCTTATTTCAAAAATTATATCCTAATAAGTTCTATTTCAATATAAAATTTCTAAATTATCCTTAATTAGAAGAGTTAATTAGTATAGGTTCTATTTTTACTATTTCTTTAAGAATAAGTCATATTAAAAAGTTAACCATTCCATTATGTTCTAATTTTAAATTAATTATTTATATATATACTATTTAATTCTTTCTTTAAATAGATTGAGATATAGGGAATAAAAAAGAGAAAAAATATTAGAAGAGGGACATAGAAAAAAAATGATAGAGATAATATAAAATTAATGAAGAGAGATATTGTTATAGAGAGAACACGAGAGATAGAGAAGAGGGAGAACGTAGGGAGAAGAAAGAGAGGGAAAAAATGGAAAAGAATATTTAGTTTGCATTTTAAGATTTTGTAAATCGCATAACTTTTTGTTATATTTATTTTTAATAATATTTACATATTTAAGATTTTTTCATCAAAATTTATAAAGCAAAATCTATATTGAATAGAATAATTTGTTTAGAAAAAAAGCCTAAAGTTGCAATTCATGTATGAGTCTAGGCCCATAGCCCTTCGGTTGGTCTTAGGTCTCTCCCTAAAAAAAATTTAGTCCAACCCGGCTCGAACTATGATAAGAATCCAATAAGTTTTGGAGGGCTTGGGCCACATCGAAAGCATGGCAGGCCATGTTGGGTCAAAATTATACTCCTAATATCAACCCCACCCTCAAATTCTTGTCAAGGTCTTAGCTCAAGAAAAGTATTTCTTTTTTATTTTTACTCATTTTTTTAGGAAAATTTTACACTAGCACCCCTTATACTATGATAGTGTATCACTTTACCCCCATGAACTAAAGAAGCGTACAAAACGACCCATTAACTATTCAATAGTATTACTTTAATTCTCTCCGTTAACATTATATCTTTCAAGTTAACGAAAAATAGAGAACCAAAGCTTCTGTCATTCAAGCATAAGGGGTTTGAGAGATACTATTGAATAGTTAGGGAGGTCTATTTGTTACGATTGTTTAGTTCAGATGGTCTATTTGTACGCTTATTTGACATAATGCTAACGAAAAGGATTAAAGTGATACCAATCAATAGTTAATGAATCATTTCATTTGCTTTTTTAGTTTAGGGGAATAAAGTGATGCACAATTATAGTATAAGGAGTATTTGTATAATTTTTTTTTTTTTTATTTTTTTGCGCACTTTTAGGATTAACATTTAAATATTTTATGAATTTTATCGATTTTGGTCCATGACCTATTAGATGAGCATGTTTTAAGTTTCTTAGCCCGAAAATTCGTTTTTATCCTAAAAACTTTAGTGTCTTGGGTTTTCAAACCTATCCTGCATTATATTTAGGAAAAACACTTATCTTTGAACAAATCAAACCTGCACCCGAGCACTTTCTTAATGAGTTAAAATAGTTAAAAAAAATTGAATTATTTCTTGCTTGTTAGTAGACAAGTAAGAAATGATAAAAACCTATGAATTATAACCGCTCATCCCAAATAATACTATTCCCACATTTTGGTCCATCAACCAAACATGCCTTTCAATAAGTATTCAAGAGGAGCTATGAAAACATTCTATTGATACATTTTTTTTCTTTTTTAACAGCAAACAAAAGCTTGATTTCACGCTCAAATGATTACATGAAACGCAAACAAAAGAAAACAAAGTATTTCGAGTGAATTGACTCTAAATTAAGGTCAGTTCAGCCAAAATACTCGAAACAAAGCAAGTTGGTAAGACACCAAACTGCATAATGAGAAAATAAAAACAGCAGATTACATTCACCACATTTATCTCCTCCTCAAATTCTTTCTTCTCTTTGCCTAAACTAATGGTCCTGACCTCCTTGAGATTGAAAATAATTTGGTCGGTTGAGATGTCCTTCAACTCCAACTTCGTCTTAACCCAAAACGCTATCCTAAGCTTGATCATGTCTATATATACATAAGACCTTCCCAATCAGTCTTAAGAGTTCATGAATTTTGTTCTTTTCTACCCAAATACACACATCCAACACAAAGTTAAAACTCTTCATACCTTAATGCTAGATGACATTGGAGTAAGTGAAATTGATAATAAGAGAAAATTCTAGACGAAACAAATATTCCTCATGAGTCATCATGACCTCAAATTCGTAGGGAATGTGAAATTTGTAATTATATTTGAAAAAAAAAATTAATGAGACCAATTGAAGTTTAATAATGAAATGATCAAATTTTATTTATATAACTGTTTATTTAAATTATAAATGTTTAAAATAGTAAACTGAATGAATGTTATAAAATGAACAATTAAAATCATAAGAACATATTCAAAATCCAAACTCTAAAACAACTCATAGTGTGGTGTGTCTTCAATGCATGGCACATCCTTAGCAATTATATTTGTGTTAGAGAGCACCCATCCATTTGATGTGCGACAAATCTTGTATATAATATAATCTATAACATTAATATTATATTAAAACACAGCCTCTCCCTCTCTTCTTCTCTTTCTATTTCTCAGCCTAAAAACTAGGGTTTTTTTTTTTTTTGACTTGAAAGAAGAAAGTAGTGTTGGTAACTTTCTTCTTATCGATCATTATAAATATAGTATGTATCTAATACTGGGGATGTTTGGCAAAAAATTTTATTATAATTTTTCGTTTCATGCTACTAATTTTAATTATAAGTTATAATTTATTCCAAATATTTACAACTTCTGCTATAAATTATAACTATTTTTTTATTTTAACTATAAATTACAATATTACAAAACACTCACAACTTTTGCTACAATGTGTAATTTATAAATTACTAATTTCAATAATACTAAACAGTACCATTATATATATATATATATATATATAGAGAGAGAGAGAGAGAGAGAGAGAGAGAGAGAGAGAGTGTCAAAGTAAAAGGGACAGATCAAG
>JAOTRH010142594.1:0-13708 GCA_034768845.1 Heliamphora exappendiculata | reverse complement strand
ATATTTGTTGAAGGGTTAAATCCGGCCCAATCGTATTCGTCAACATCTTGGATCTTACAAAGATAAGTAAGCGTGAATTAGCCAGCGACAATATGCCGAAAGCCACCCCGATGATAAAGTTAAAAAAAATTTGAAGAGAAAAACAGTACATGAATGACATTTGACAAAGTTTCATTGCAAAATAATTTTTCCATCTCTGTCATCTATATGGCAAAAACAGTGGTGGCAAGTACGATTAAATATCCCGTCTAATCATCATAAATGCCTTTAGCTCGGCCCATACTTATGTTCGAACTCATCTCTCATACAAATCTATCTTCGACCAAACCCACTTGACAATTTGGGCTCTTTGGTCTAATCGCATTAAATGTTGTACAGACCTTGTCACATATCTTTTAATGCTCTAACCGCATTGAATGAGGCACCAGGACAGTCACACTTCATTTGATGCTTGTACGACATTCGTCAGGTTTCATTAATTACGAATCTGTGACCGGGCTCCTTATTCGAGGTATGAACATAACCGACACAGCTATGTGACTGACCTCTCTCGTTTTTGAATGACCCAGGGTCATCTTGAGCTCGGGCCAACATTCGAGCCGGGCCGAGCTCGGGCTCAGCCCCCTTCTCTGTGTGTGTGTGTGTGTGTGTGGGGGGGGGGGGGGTTACAAGTGTTAGATAAACTTAAAAAGATACAAATTTAAGATTCAATCTAACATAAAGTCTATTCTAACAAGACTTTCAACTTAACTCAAACTTTTAAACAAATTCTAACCACTTAGGAGTTATAAACAAATAAAAAAACCATGAATTGTCATAAAATAAATTTAAAAAACTTAATATAAAATTATATATATATATATATACACACAAGTGTTTAAGTGTCATGGATGGAAAGTGTGGTTTGAAATCAAAAGTACTAGTTAAGGCCAGGAAGGCAAGGGGTTGGTTTAAAAGCTGGTTAACCAAAATGGGGGGAAAACTTGCACAAAGTGGTCTTGTTAGTTGTTACTCCTTAACAACCCATCTTACCTATAATGGTACATAGGTTTTTTCTAATGGCTACCACCTAAAATTTACTTCACTAACCAATACTTATGTGTATCCTCTTTTCAAACAGGGGGCCCATTTCCTAGTTGTATTCATTGCCCTATGTCGCCATGGCCCCATATCCTATTTGGTTAGAACAAAGAGATTATTTATTTCGAAAATAGTATGAGCATGTAACGTTTGTTATAACAACAATACTAGCAATTTATTGCACAATAATAAATATGTGAATGTGCTAGGCATTACTAAACACTAGTAGAAGTATAAGACACTTGGATTATAAAACCCTAATTGGCTAGGATTTTTGTTTTGGAGTGAGGAGGAACAATTTATTTTAGAGAGCTTTAATTTTTGAATTTTCTATATTAATCTATTTTTATGCTTTGATCATCTCTTTTTTTTTTTTATTACACTAGATTAGTTTTTTTTAATTCACAAAACTTTTATGCACATTGTTGAAAGGTTTTTACGTGTTCAATTCGGATTAATTTTGACAACTTTGATTTTTTTTAAAGAAAGAACTTTTATCAATTTTTTTATATTTTTAATTCTCTTTAATGAGAGAAATTTAAATTTTAAAATTGATAATATTTGAAAAAATCTCACTAACCACAAAGATAACCAAAAATAAAATAACTTATTGACCTTATTTAGTTTATTTTATTTTTTATATTTTCCAAGTTTTTTCCATCACTAATTATTTTTAAAATCTTTTGATTTGTCTTGATGAAAAATAAATTATAAAACTTAAAATAATAAATAAGTTTAAAAATTACTTAAAAATGCACAAATAAAATATTATTCTAGAAATTTTGAATGTTTAATAAATATATTTATTTGTAGTTGAATAGAAAACAATTGTGATTATTTGTAAGTTTAAAATATATGTAATTAAAAAAAATATAATATATTATTAAAATAAATAACAAAAAACTAAAAATTGGTCAAACAATATTTGCCAAACATCCCATAAAATCTGTATGACCATTATAACTCCTAACTCCTAACTCCTAACTCCTAACTCCTGAGCATCACAAAATCAAGCTTTGAAAGTAGCAAAAGTCCGGAAAAAAAATTCTATTGTTCTTTTTTAAATTAGATATTAATTATGCTTATTAGATGTTGAAAGATGCTCCTTCGCGTGTCACGTGTCTAAAGCGAGTGCTTTTTTAAATGTTTTCGAAATAACACTTTATTTATTTGATAACATAGTTTTAAATTAAGTTTTTTTTTTTTGTGTTTAAAATTGTTTTAAGTTAAATAAGTAAAAAATTGATTTAGTAAACTAAATTAGTGATTTGATGCTAAAAAATAATAAACCAAACAACTTGGTTTAAAGTGATTTTAGCTAAAAGGCAAAAAATTTAACTTAAAATTAATATAATTTTTTAAAATTTATTTTGACATGATCTTATATTCAATATAAATATTATTTAATAAATTTTGATGAGTAAATTTTAAAAATATAACTTTTATATAAAAAGGACAGATATGTATTACAAATGTTATGATATTTTTAAAAAATACATAAAAATTTTATTTAAAAAAACAAAAAAGATAAATAGCTTTTTAGTGGCTTTTTTACAATTTTTTTAAAATTTTTATAAATTTTTTTTGTTCTTTTAACTAAATATTTTATTTTTTTTATTCAACATGATAAAACAAATCTAAACATATAGCTGTACTGACAAAAGTTTAAAAAAAAATTTCACTACAAACGAAAAAAGTCATATAAAAGCTTTAATATGATATCTTTTAGCCTTATATGAATTTTTTTATTTTTGGCCAAATTTTTTTACTATTTTTATTTTGTATAATGAGAAAAATTTTAAAAATATTATCGTTTTAATTAATATAATTTTTTTATTAAAAAACAAAAATAAAGCCATACAAAAAAGTATCCGTGACTTAGTCACAGCAACCACCCTTTCCCCAAAATACAGCTACAATTGTAAAATAAATATAAGTTTTCTTTTCCAAGAAATTAAATAATTGCTCGTGAAAAGGTATTAAATGGTTTAAAACTATAAATTTTCCATTCAAACAAAGAATGCGTAATTAAGTTGGTGCCAACTTCTCAGGGTATTGATAACTAATTTAAAAATTATTATTTTTTGTTTTTTTATATTTTTAATTAAAAAATTAAATTAAGTTTAAAATAAATTATTTAGTAACTTAATTTTTAAATTAATTTTTTTAAATTTAATTGTTTTAATAAAAAGTTAACGTTTTTATTTTTTTGTTTAAAGTTAATATTTTTATTTTTTTATATATTTAAAATTAAAAATTTTATGTAGGTAGTAGTGGTAATAAATAAATTATAAATAAAGAGTATTATTATATTTAAAAAGTGGTAAAAATTTGATTTGAATATTCAGAGAGTTTGTATTTTAATTTAACTTTTTAAATTTTTAATTTTTTTAACTTTTTTATCAAAAGAACAAGATTAATATTTTTTATTTTTAATTAAAAAATCAAAAAAATTAAATTACCAATCAGAACCTTAGTACCTAATATATATTTTTGTGTTTAAATAAATAATAAATCTTGTGTATTGGATGGTTATAGTGATCATTGGGTCCACAAAAAGCAACCGCCACCGTCTAACCACAGCTTATTGGCACTGGTTAATATCTTATTTTAAAAATAAAATTAATTCAACGTACTTTCTAGAGTTACTTACTTTTGTGTAAAAATTTTAATTTTTATAACACCACCTCACATCACAACATTAAAAATAAATAAAATTTTATAGTAGTTATTATTATTTTTAGTTATTTTTATATTAACTTTAGTTATGATAATTGTAAATTTTGATTATATTTATATTAGGTTTTATTATGCGCAATCATATCAAGTAATGATTTGTACTCAGTTAGTAGATATTTTAAGCTTAATTCTTAATTATTTTAACTTTAATTGTAATTATGATAATTTTAAAATTAATAATGTGATTATTTTAATTTCAATTTATATAATTTAACTTTTTTTGTTTTTTATTTTATTCTTTATTTTTTTTATGACGAATGAACTACTTTAAGGCAGAGAGCCCTTTGAACTTATCCTTAAAACGTAAACATCTGAATATCTTTAATTACTTGCAAACCACATGTATCAGATAAGTTATGACATTTTCAGTAGGAGTCGAACACAATACTTTCAAGTTTATAGCTGGTCTCAGTGACGATCTTAAACTGTTAGACTATTCTAGCGGGTTTATAATTTAACTTATGCATGAGAAACTTAGATTTTAGTCACAAAATGTTAAAATTTATCTTGAATTATTTTTTAAAGAAAGTGAGCTGCGCGAGCAGATCGCTTGAGCATCAGCACTCCAGAAATAAGTGCTAACAGGTTATTAATAGAAAATTTGAGCACTACAACAACAGAAGCAAACAATAGTAAGGCACTTAAGCGCCTAGACGTTCATGATTTTCTAGCATATGGAACAAATACTCAATCGCCGAGCGCTCGAATGCGATAAAAATTGTAAACTCTAAGCCATTTTTATTATTCTTAGAAAAGTCATAAGTTGGTAGATATAATAGATAAGACAAGAAAAAATACTAATTGAGAAGCACTTAGTTTTTAGGCAGAGAGTGAGAGAATCTTTATAATTTTTATTGGTTATAATTGAAGTGGATTGATTCTCATCAATCACGTGAATATAAGTACATTGTCAAATTATATGTATTCTTATGTTATGCGTAATTGTTTGTATTTTTTATTATTTTATATAAATTAACATTAAACATGTCTGTTGCACTATATATATATATATACGTTGAAATAGTGGGCACATAGTCAGGCCATAAGAATAAATAACACTAAGTCAGCACCAAATTTAATTGAAAAGTTAAAATCTTTATTTATACCCATTCAATGAATATTTAGAAATGATTGTGAACGCCTAAGAAAGTGGTGTTGCCGAGTCACCATCATGCGATCACTTTTACGTTTGGCAAAGCAATGTAGGTTGGTTGGTCGCACCGTTTACCAACGCTTTTAAAATCAAAATAATAATAAATATTAAACACTGACAAGCTTTTATCTTTTAAATCTCTATTAAAATAAATATTATTATGATTAATTAGTTGGCAGACAACTCAGCATGTCCCATTCGAAAACGACATCGTACGTGAAAATTTTGGTGTATAAGCATTGTTTATCGAAGAAAGTTTTCATGCAAATCTTATTTTTAGTAGATTATAAATATTTATAGTTAGGAATAATTATACTTATTTCTTCTGAAATTTAAATTTATTATAGAAATTTCTTATATGATTTCTGAATTTACACTAATCTCTTTTGAAATTTAATTTTTAATATTAATTGTATCAAATTATTAAAATTTTCGTTAAAATTTAACGAAAATCGTTCATCCCATCCAAAAATTACCATTCTCACCTTAAAATCACTTTTCAAATCACATTTTTTCCCCTTAAATCACTCTTCCTACCCCAAAATCACCATTCCCAAAATCACTATTCCGTTGAAATTTGAGGTGAGAATAATGATTTTGGGAGGGAGAAAGGTGGTTTGAATAGTGATTTTGGGGTGCAAATGGTAGTTTTGGAGTATGAATGGCGATTTTCATTAAATTTCAACGAAAATTTTAATAATTTGATAAAATTAATGTTAAAAATTAAATTTTAAGAAAGATTAGTGTAATTTCAGAGACTACAGATGAGCTCCCTGTAATAAGCTTAAACCTCATGGGAGGTAAGTGTAATTATTCCTTATAGTTAAAACTATAAAATATTTAAAATATCAAATTACAAATTATAGGTTATGAATTATATATAATGTTTTTAATGAACTTTTATAATTAAAAATTTAATTTTAGACTTTGTGTAATTTTTTAACTATGAATTTTTATTATTTAATTATGAATCTATGTAATAAAGTTTATAAAATAAATATTTATGAATAAATTACATTTACCTCTCTTGAGATTTAAGTTTTATTTCAAAGACCTTTTCGAGATTACTGAAATGACACTAGTCTCCTTTTTACTTTAATTTTGTATTTCACCTTCACCTTTTTGTTAGTTGACTAATAAAAAAGAAAGCAAAAACTTATTTTATTAAGGTAAATTACACTGATTTCTCTTGAGATTTACAAAAATATCAATAACCTTCCTTGTAGTTTTTGAAATGTCACTAACCTCCCATCAAGTTTAGTTTTTGCATCAAATTAGTTCAATCATAAAATTTTCGTTACTACTTTAACGAAACCACTAAAACCGTTCAAAACCAAAGAAGGCGGTGGGGAGGTTAGGGTAGAGAAAGAAAGAAAAAAAAGAAAAAAAATATAATACAAAAAAAAGCTCAGACGCCGCACAAAAAATCCACCAAAATTAAGAGTTTTTTTGGCTTTCTCTTTTTTTTCCTTTCTCTCTCTCTACCCTAATCTCTCCTCCCATTGGGTTTTGATGGATTTTAGTAATTTTTGTTAAAATAATAACAGAAATTTAATGATTGTACTAATTTGATACAAAAGCTAAACCTGATAAGAGGTTAGTGATATTTCAAAAATCATATGAAAAATAATTAATATTTTCGTGAATCTCAAGGAAGGCCAGTGTAATTTATCCATTTTATTTTTAAATATTTTAAGTTTTTTTCTATTTTATCCTATATATCACCAATTTCTACTTCTTTGGGAATTGGACGCAATTCAACGAAGTCCCACAGCAGAATTTGAATTTCAGCAATTATTGTAAAAAAATTGTCCAAATTTACAATTAATATAAATGTATCTCAATGCAAAAATCCCCTTCATAAGAATGCAAATCTAAAGATCCTGAATGTGCCCCACTTTCTCCTAAGACGAAACAGAACCACTCATCGTCTTCTGACCCACAACACTCCCAAAGAAGAAAAAGAAAAAAGAAAAAGAAAAAGAAAATGGTGATGATCATGAAATTACAGAACTCCACATTCATGGATAGTGATTTGAAGACAAAACACAATTGGAGTTCTTTGGATCCAGTAAAGTCACAAATCTAAACAAAAAAAAAAACTTAAGCAATTGTGCCCGTTGTAAATTAAATGGCACAATTAGAACTAATTAACTTGGTTCAAATTTGATAATTCCAAATAGAATTACAAACCAAACTCTTAACTACTAAACTAACTGAATGTTGCACGTAGTATTTCCAAACTCCTGCAAAATAAAAAACATTATTAGTGCTCTTCGGCCAAATTTAATCGAGAAGTACTCCAACGTTCAACTTAAATTTCTCTCTAAAATATTTTTAATTAAGAATTGAAAGTATAAAGTGTTTTTCTTCATATAGAGGTTAAAATCAGAAAAATTGAATCCTCTTAAAATTTTGTCTTTTATCGTTATTTCTCAAATATCAGAGATTTTATCTTATTTTTGGACAATTATAGTTATTTTAGTAAGCTTTTATTTTATTTTTCAAACTGTTCTAATGAAAAGTATTCTGCATTATTTCCAACCTAGGACTTATCAAATCAAACTGATTATACTATAGGTTGAACTAATAGTGATACGATCTTTCAAGCCAGCCTTAAACCTGTTTGTTTTGGATTGAATTTTGAACCCTTAATTTTATCCTCCCTCGGCAATATATAACAATGGAAGAACAAGGAAAAAGCCAGATTAAGACGAACCCAGCGAGAATAAAGAAATTTAGCCACGAGTCTTCCCGTTTGGGGCTGTTGTTGTCTTTGTTCAGCATCGCGCTGGAATCTCTGTTGGAAGACCCATCTTTGAAATTCAGGAAGATGGAGGCCAGTTTTCCGCCATTGCCGCCGTCGATGTTGAGACGAGTTTTTCGCCATTTTCTGCCGTCGACACTGAAGTTCACTTGAAATCTAGGAGTGAGAGCAACTAATATCAGGCGACGATTCATCCGACATCCAACAATGCCTGTGTGACTGCCATGGAGAGCCAACTTCTGAAGCCGCGAATGCTCATGTTCCTTTCCAATATATTGGGGGAGATTAGGGTTGGGGGAGATTATTGGGGGGAATTGGGGTTGAGATGAAGCATTGGTTGAAATTGGAGGAAATTATGAAGAAGAAGAAGTTGTAGATGGAGTTGGTCGGTGGTGCGATGAGATTAAAAAATTAGTTTAATTGCAAGGCTCAAATAGTAAAAGATTGACAGTGGAGCTGAGTGTTATTTCAGCAACTTAGAGAGATGTTTTAAAATAGGGTAAATAACACTAACTCCCCTCTCTCTTGAAGTTTCTGACAAAAATAAAATTTTTTTATGTAGTTTTAAAAATTACAGTAACACCTTTTCAGATTTGATTTTAACATTAAAGAGATCTCAATCGTTAAATTTTTTATTTAATTTAACAAAAAACTACCGTTTTATCTTAAAATTACCTTCAAAATCACTGTTCACCCCAAAATCGCACTCAAAACCGCCGTTTGCAACTCCCACTCAAAACCGCCATTTTCACCCCACCCAAACTCCAATCCAATCCCGCCCCCCTACACCCCACTCTCCCATTCCGGTCCCAAACTCAAACCCCAACCCCAACCCCAACCCATGCGGCGGCGTGCGAACCCAAACCCACCGCCGACCTCAAACCCAAACCCCAACCTCAACCCCTGCGCCGTACGATTAATTATCAATCAAAGCCCAAAATCTAGCTAAATTAGTTATTCATTCTCGTAAAAATCACTCCAAATGACTAGCATAATATTAACGCTTCATTGAACAATTAGTTTTAAATTGGTTTAAAGTTAAATTTTTTTTATTTTTTATTTTTTATTTAAAATATATAAAATCAAAAGGCTTTTGGCCTTTGTATTTTTATATAAATATTTCCATATTTTTTTTATAAATATCATAACTTTGTTATACAAATTTATTTATTATAAAAATTATATTTTTAAAATATATTCATCAAAATTTATCAAATAAGATCTATATTAAATATAAAATTATTTAAAAATAAATTTTAAAAAATTATAAAAATTTAAGCAAAATTTTTAACCTTTTAACTTAAAATCATCTCATAACTCTTCCAAATAAAATTTTGAATTTTTGAAATTAAAGTCACTTTATATAAAAAAAAATATAATTTAAAATTAAATTACCAAATGAGACCTGAGTTAGAATATTTTCAATTATCTCGCCATCAGCAGCCCCATTGCCAATTTGGCAATTTCGCGAGAATTTCAAAGAAGTTTAATTCTAAAGTTTTTGATAGTTTATATATATATATATATATATATTAGTTGTTCTTGATGTATTAAATATTAAAACAATTATGACACTAAAAAATAGAAAATATAATTAAAATTATAAATAAAAATAAGACTAACTAAAATAGCAAATGAACCAATTGAATAAATTGTAAAACGTATGGTTGGAGATGCTATTAAAACACCAAATACTACAGTTCCTCTTTACCTTTATTGAGGTACTACTTACTATACATTAGCGTTATAATATTTTAATGCTAAAATAGTACTCTCATGTCATATTCTTATCTCTCTCCTTCAGAATCTCAAAAACAAACAACACGGCATTCATTATCCGGTGTAAAACGAAAAAATAAAAAATAATATTAAAAAAAATAACTAAAATGATTAGCGCTGTTGAACTGTTAAACTAAAATTAAAATTAAAATAAAAATAAATTTTTAGTTATTTAGCAAGCTTATTTTGGCTAGCCATTGTGAATACTCTGACAATGCTAAGTTAATGTTTTTATATTAAATTCTATTATTTTTTTAATATAAAATAGTTAATAATATTTTCAATAGAGACCTCCAAAAAATGTAAATAAATTAATTAAAATACAAATAAAATTTAGAAAAGATAAAAATAAATTAAAATAAGCTAATAAATTAATTTTTATGTTACTTATTTTTATCTTCACTAAAACTGTTTTATATGTTAATTAAATTTTATTATTTTTTCAATTAATCTCATCGAAATAATTGTAAAAAATAAAAAGAAATTAATTTCACCGAGATTAGAAATGTTTAAAAAAGATAAAAATAAGTAAATTAAATTAAATTTAGCCCAAACGGAGCCAATTCTATTACTTAGATGACACATTTGAAAAACAAAATCCAAATACAGGCATTTTAATCACATGTTAATATTTTTTTTACTAGTAAAATAAAATGTTAATTCTTACCGATAAAAAACAGTAATGTTTGATTAGTTATGTTTTCAAAATTTATGCATTTAATTGAAGTCAACACGTTTTGGACCTTTAATTTATGCATATAACCTAAATAAATATTTAATAATTAGAAGTAATATATAATAAAAATATATATAAAATTATTATTGTGACGATGATACACAATATATTTATATAATAAAACAGCTCATATTTTTGAAATATTTTATAGACAAACTATCTTTCAAAGCTGAAATTTATTACACTACTCTAATCATACGATTCAAATTAGCATCTCTTTCCTCGTTTAATACAGTTGCTTTAAAAAAATATCACATCTCTCCTCATTTAATACATTCTCTCTCTTCAAAAAATATCATTTCTATTCACAAAAAAATAAATTTTAATGTTTTGAAACTTATTTTTTTTTAAATAATACTATTTTTTTGGAATTTTTTTTCTTTCTAAAAAATGAATTTATTTTATTAAAAAATATTATTTTGGTTGTATACGATAGAAAATTGTTGAATTAGTTCTTTTTTAATATAAAAAATTTCATTTTATATGACAACTTAAAATGTATTCCTTTTTTTTACAAAAATTGATTACTATTTTTTTGAAAAAAATATTTTCTTTCCATCTGAAAACTAAAATTAAAAATAGTTATTTTTTCCATCCAAAATTTAAAAATTAAAAATATTGATTTGGTTACTTTTGATAAAAATTTAGTTTTGAATAAATTTTTTATTTATAAAAGTAACAGTTTTATTTATAAAAAGAAAATGTTGAGTAAGTTATGTAAATTTTATAATTTATTTTATATGGTGCTTGATTTTTATTTTTAGAGTGTGAATGTTATAATTATATAAAATTTATTAAATTATACATATGAAAAAATGCAAAATTATGTAAATCGCGTGATCTTTCAAGCCTATTCAATGTTTGTCTTTTTTTTTTTTTGTGAGAGATTTGAATTAAAATTTTTTAACTAAAAAAATATTTTTTTTTCTTGTAAAAATTTTATTGATTGATGGATTAATTTATGACGAGATTATTGGTACTTTCTAATTTAATTTTTAAACTTTATATAATGTAAAAATTTATTTTTATTTATTTTATTCTTAAATTTTATGCATTTTAATTATAATAATAATTGTTTTAAAAGTTTAATAATTTATTTAATTTGCCTTTTATTTTAAGATTTTATTTATTTATATTAATCACATTTTATGTACGTAAGAGTGTGTAAAAAAATTAATTCAAAAGTACCTTTTAAAAATATAAATTATAATTAAAATATTAATTTTAATTAATATATATTACCCGAATCGTAAGTCACTCTAAGCACATGTATTTCTCAGTTATTATATAAAATAAGATAATAAGAGTAAAATGTACAGTTGGCAGCACGTGTTGCTCGCTTGTCAACTTTCATTCCATGAGCCGACTCTTGTAAACTCCGACAGACAAAAACGAATATTTCACCCCCGCCGTCATAGATACGGGTGTGGGTTGGTTGACGCGGTACCAATTAAATAAAAATTTATTAATTAAATTATTTATGATGATATAAAAAATTTTATTTTATTATCAAAAAATTTATTTTATGAAATTGATGAATTAATTATTTTTTTGAATAATTTTGTAACGATGAATTAGGCGAATTGACGATTTAAAAATTAAATAAATATTTTATTAAAATATCAATTAATCTAAAATTAAAAGAGAGACTACATCAGTTTAAATAAAATATTTATGTAAAGATTCAAAAAAATATTTTAACAATACATTTAAATAGTAACAAAAATAAATATTCTACATTCATGATATAAGGTAGACTACATCAGTTTAAACAAAATATTTATATAAAAATTTTAAAAAATATTTTAATAATATATTTAAATACTAATAAAAACAAATATATTACATTCATGATATAAGATAATAAACACTAAATAAATGGTAAAAAAATAAATAAACGTAGATCAGTGGCTCACGAAGCCATTGACTCACTGTTATAAAAAATTAAAAATTAAAAATATTTTGAAATTAACAAAATTATAAAGATATTTTTGTATGAGATATTGAAATAAAGAATTTTTAATTTTTACTTTTATATTTATGCCTTACGGATTAATAATTATGTTAGAAGTTATAAGTTACAAATTAATAATAAAATAAAAAATAATTAAGTAATAAATATTATATGCAGATGAATCGATTGAATAGCGAATGAAAGTGATTGAAATCACCACTATTAATCGATTAGTGTGATTTTTTTTTCAAATTATTTAATTTGTTTAATTATTTATTTTTAATTTACTTAGATCTGTACAGTGTGAACGGATGAAAAGCGGGGCAGGTTGAGCAAATTTATGACAGTTCTAGTTATAGCTCCATTAAAAGATAAATGTGAAGGTTTTGATTGGGGGCACTTTATTGACTTTGTTTTTTTGGAAAGAATTTTTTTATTAAATATCAATATTTTTTTGTAATGAAAGAACTTACGCTATTTTAAGTTTTAATTCATAATTAATTTAAAAGTTTATTTTTTATTTTTTATTTTTTTAGTCAAAAATTTAAATTTATTTTAAAGTAGGTTATTTAATAATTTAATTTTTAAGTTAATTTTTTAAAAATTAATTGTTTAGGTAAATAATTAATTTTTTGTTTTTTGTTTAAATTGAAGAATAATATCTTTTTATATATTTAATATTAACAATTATATATTGTCAATAGTAATAGTAAATAAATTATGAATAAATAGTATTATTATATTTTAAAAATAATTTAAATTTAAATAAAATATTATAAGAGTTAATAATTTAATTTAATTTTTTAATATTTTACCTTTTTGTGTTTGTGCGTTTTTAGTGAAAAAAAAAAATCAAAATGTTAGAGTTACTAAACGCGCTATTAATCTAAGAGAAAGAGATTAGAAATCGTCCCGACTGCTCATTATAAGACTTTAACTTACAACTTTTACAATAAAAATTAAAATGACGCTAATTAACAACAAAAGTGTTTAACTATTTTTTTTACTAAACAGAATTAGCAATTTATGTGATGTGTTTTTTCAAACATATCATCTTAATTTCTTTCTCCTCTTCGTCTCCTTTGAAGATTGTACTAAATTACTAAAATTAAATAATTTTAACAAATAAGCTAACCTCCCATTATTAATTTTATATTTAACACTGCTATATTATTTATTGTTGGTATCTGTGAATTTCATTGACCATTGAAATACAGATTTCACTAACTGGATCAATTACAATTGGATTGGCTATTCAATTGCAATTGAAGCCTGAAAACCAACAGCTATGAGTGGCTATTGATTTTCAGAGGATAACCGTCCAAATGAAAAAGGCACGTTCATTGCATCACTCAGAAGAAGAGGATGGGGCAGGCTCACGGAAGGGGAAGAGACAGAGCCAGGTGCTCTGTTCTTCTCCTGAGAGCTCTGAGGTCTCAGAAGATGAAGAGGAAGAGACAGAGAAGAGGAAGAGACACAGCCTGAATTCAATTGCCATAA
>JAOTRH010142583.1:0-45350 GCA_034768845.1 Heliamphora exappendiculata | reverse complement strand
TTTTTTGAAAAATAATAATTTATTTCGATTAAATATTTTTTTATTTAATTAATTCAAAATTTGGAATTAATTTTCACGTTTTTCTAAGATATCCGATTTTTAAAAAAATCATCTTAAACGTGATATTTTGTAAAAAATAAAATATCTAAGTTTTTTTATTTAATTAAAATTAATTAATTAAAAAAACTTAATTTTATTTTTTATTACAAAATATTTGAATTAAAATCGAATTTTTAAATTAATTAAATTAACAAGATAAATAAAACTAAAAATTATCATCCACATAGTTAATAAAATAAATAAATTAAATAGAAGATGAATATAAATCTTAATCTTTTGATCAATTCAAAATTTTAAAGAATTTTAATATCCTATTTAAGATAGGTTTTAGTTTGGATAAACAACCAAACAGTGTTTGTGTTGTTGTTAGGGCCAACATCTTGCACCAAAACAGCCTGTTTGCACCGAAACTTGCGCCACTGTGATTGCCTGGAATTCCGCTGCTTTATTTGGATTTTGCATGGAAATCGCACTGCTTCTTTGGGATTGTAAAACAATAAAACAGTGTTTGGAGAAACCAGTGCCGTCCCAGCCTACGCCTGGAAACCACTTGTCGTGTTTTAAAAAAAATTGGAAACCGTTTGGGATGTTGAGATTCTTGCGCTGCTGTTCATGATCCACGTTGATGTGCTTGGGACTTTGCGCACTGTTCTAGCGCCTGGAAAACCGCTTGCTGAAGTAGCTTTTGTGTAAATCCCTAAACACTTAATCATCCAAAAATTCAAAACAACCCAAACAGCCTTGGATTGGAATTACACTACAGCGGTTTACTGGAAACCGCCTGCTATGGCGTTTGGTGCTGCTCGGGATAGCTTGGGAATTAAAAACCACTGTATTGGGTCTATGCTGGACACTGTTTCGCCGCAGTTTGGGAATCACTGATTGGTACCAAAAACTGCTGAAACCTCTGCTGCCAGGTGCAGCGTTTTGGCGCTGGGGATTGCTACGGTTGTCTGTTGTGGAAATCATGGAAAAAACCGGCTGTTTCGGATTTGTGCCGGCGGCTTGGAGCTGCGGCGCTTGGCTTTTTATTATTATTTTTTATTTTTTATATTTAATCAGAAAAAATTCTGGAGAAAAAAAAATTGTAAAGCAATAAAAAAAATTTTTGCGGCTAAAACCACCGGAACCACCGTCGGTTACCGCCGTCAACTACCACCGTTTCTTTCATACCTGTTCTTATTTTTTCTTTCTAATAAACCAGAAAAACAAAATTAAGGAACATAAAAATTTTTTTACATCAAAACCTATGTCTCGTAGGCTCACATTCGATCTAAAAAACTTAATCTATTACGATCAACCCTTGTAATTAAAAAAATTAATTAAATTATTATTCACGCATTCAATCAAATTTAAAAATAAATGATGATCATAAAATCGAAATTTAGAGTGCCTGCAAAACAAAGTTAGCACAGTTCTAAATCTACCCAGCCTCGATAAACCGTAAGCAAAAAATAAAATGGCTCTGATACCAATTTGTTGGAGGCAATATAGCCAAGATCATTGTTTTTATAAAACAATTTTCAGTAAAAAATAAACTGGACGGGCAAACGCCAAAACGGGTTCTAGATAAAATTTTAACGTCGAACGATAAAAAATAAACATGTACAACCAAAGTTAATTTAGAAGAATACTTTTTGTCGATATATTCTTCAACTACAACTTGATTTCGAGTTGAAACTCCTGTCAGATCTTCTCTGCATTCACTTATGCGATCCTCGAACGTAATGTGGGCTACAATCCTCCAAGAACTCGTACCGGTAGAACCCCGATATATTTAAGTCTTGATAGACAAAAATAATATTATAATAATGATATTAAAATCATTAAAAATGGTTCAGCCTACCGGCATATATATATGGTTACAATAAGGACCTGTGGAGTAATTATGAGTTAGACTTCCAGTGGAACGCAACCATCTACTAGAGGTTTCTACAATTATAAAAAGATATGCAGCGATTTTTGTAATTTTCATAAAATACTGAAGTACAGTTCATACCACTAAAGAAATATAATTGCACTATGACCCATAATCTCAAGACATTCTTGCATTGAGTTCCTGTTATTAAATGCTTACCATTTTCCCCAGGTTAAGATTCTCGATACCCGTCAATTAAATTTAATTACTGACAATTTAATTTAATCGGTATCTTGATATTCTATAAGCCCTTCCGCTTAACTTATTTAACCACCGAATAATTAAATCCACATGCAGGGTTTGGTCTGGTCAAAACTTATAAACATCCTTAAGGAGGTATCGTCAATCCCGATCATTCGGGATGTGAATTCCATTAATAATTAATATTTGCAATATAAATAATATCTCTATCCAACTCACCGGGAATATAGACCCATATAAGATCGCACCTTCTAATGAATCAAAATAACGAATATTAAATATATGCAAATCAATAATTATTTCAGAATTAAGAAGATAAGCACTATTTATAATAACCTTCGAGCGTGAATTAATTTATATAGTCAGTACAAAATTAATTACCCAAAATGTCCCTTTTCAATACACAAAAAATGTACTAGCACAAAGAGTCAGAATAATAGACTATGCTATTATTTGTTTCCCGTAACCAAGACAGTGCTACTAAAACTCTGTGCTAGAGTCGTACTGATGGTATATCTATTTCCATATAAACTATGAATATAAAACTTATATTCTGCAAGAACCTAAAATCTGATATTCTATTGCAAGCCGTACTCTACACATCAAATTAAATATTATACAGAATATTGAATATCCATGCATATCAAAAAAATGATACACATACATTACTCATAAAGATTCTCATAAAATAAAAAATTAATTTTATTAAAAAATAAAATTAAATACTAAAAATATGATTTTTAGTATGCCAACCCTAACATGCACGTCCTAATAGAATATTAGGAATCCCAAGCCCTAAAAGACTAGACACCCTAAGCCGTAGTGAGCTAGGAAATCTTTCAAGCCCTAGAAGACTAGGCATCTTAAGCCCTAGTGCGCCAAGAAAACCCTGCATGTCCTAGTAGAAGACTAGGAATCCCAAACCCTAGAACAGTTGGCACCCTAAGCCCTGGTGAGCTAGACAAAATTTTCAAGTCCTAGAAAACTAGCCACCCTAGGCCCTGTAAACCTTGCATGTCTTAGTAGAAGACTAAGAACTCCAAGCCTTAGAAGGCTAGACACCCTAAGACTTGGTACGTCAGGTAAATCTTTTAAGCCCTAGAAAACTAGGCACCCTAAGCCCTGGTGCACCAGGCAAACCCTGCACGTCCTAGTAGAAAACCAGGAACCCTAAATCCTAGTGCGCCAGGTAAATCCTTTTAACCCTAGGTTCGTGTGTGTGACGATCCTTTGATTTTTGCACATCCTAGTAGAAGACTAAGAACTCTAAGCCTCGGTAAGCTAGGCAAATCCAACCGAAGATTCGTGTTTGAGTGACGATCCTTAGGTTCTCACTAAACCCTAATCCACAAGGCGTCTAGGTCCTAAGTTCATAAGGTGTCTTAGTTTTCTCCAAACTCTAGTTCATAAGGCGTCTAGGTCCTAAGTCCAGAAGGTGTCGTGGGTTTTCTCCAAATCCAAGTCCACAAAGTGTCTAGGTTCTATGTCCAGAATATTTCTTAGGTTTTATTCAAACCCTAGTCCAGAAGTCATTTAGATCTTAAGTCCAGAAGGTGTCTTAGGTTTTTTTCAAACCCTAGTCCATAAAGCGTCTAGGTGTCTTAGGTTTTCTCCAAACCTTAGTCCATAAAGCGTCTAGGTCCTAAGTCTAGAACGTATCTTAGATTTTCTTCAGACCCTAGTCCATAAGGCGTCTAGGTCCTAAGTCTAGAAGGTGTCTTAGATTTTTTTTTCAAAATCTAGTCCATAAGGCATCTAAGTCCTAAGTCCAGAAGGTGCCTTAGGTTTTCTTTAAGCCTTAGTTCATAAGGTGTCTTATGTTTTTCAAGCCCTAGTGTGCTAGGCATCCTATATTCCAAGCCCTAGTGTGCTAGGCATTCTATCTTTCAAGCCTTTCTCCTCAGGCATCCTAAATCTAAAAGGCGTCTTAAGTTTCCGAAGCCCTGCTCCACATGCACCTAAGTCATAATTTTTTCTTATGTGTTTTTAATGCTCATATGATTGTTTGTTTACCGATTTTGGGATTTAAAAATAGTTTTTTAGTCTTGACTCGACTTTTAATTATTTTTGTCCCATACTCGTCCCGATTTTTTCCGTCTTGTCTCAACCTATTATTTCGTGGTGTTTTCTCTGATAAAAATAGTTTTAAGTCTTGACTCGACTTTTAATTATTTTTGTCCCATGCTCATCCTGAGTTTTTAGGTCTTGACTCGACCTATTAATTTGTGATTTTTTCTCCTAATAAATTTAATTTTAAGTCGTGATTTGACTATTAATTATTTTTATCCCGTGTTTCGTCTAGAGTTTTTTGGTCTTGACTTGACCTATTAATTCGTAATTTTCCTCCTGATAAATTTAATTTTAAATCGTGACTTGGCTTTTAATTATTTTTATTCCGTGTTTCATCCCGAGTTTTTAGGTCTTGACTCGACCTAATAATTCGTGGTTTTTCTCCTGATAAATTTAATTTTAAGCCGTAACTTGGTTTTTAGTTATTTTTATCTCGTGTTTCGTCTCAAATATTTAGGTCTTGATTTGACCTATTAATTCGTGGTTATCCTTATAGATTGAAATAATTTTAAGCCTGGACTTGGCTTTTAATTATTTTTATCCTGTACTTTGTCCCGAATTTTTAGGTTTTGACTCGACCTGTCAATTTGTTGTTCCTTCTCCGGTTAAGATAATTTTTAAGATCTTGACTAGATCTTTTTAATTATTTTATCCCCAGCCAAATTCTTAGATCTTGACATGATCTTTAGCTTATTTGTTTGTGCTCCCTTTAGATCTTGACCCAATCTTTAGGATTTATTTGATCATACCAATGTTTGCATCATATTAGAATCTGCATTATATTTAGTGTCTTACATCAATGCATTTTTTCCATAAACTACGTATTGGTCTGATCCTTAGCAAAAGGGTACGTATGTAGTTCGATAAAAATTCGAGTACAACCAACATCATATGCATGCTTGCGTGTTAGAGGCCTAAGATCGACGGCTTGGTGTAAACACCCCAATTTGACCCTGCCTAATCTTAGGCGAATTCGATGATGAAAACAGGTAGAATAGTACCTCAGTACGATCCTCGGGAGGTGATCCAAGCTCGGTATTTGAACCCAGTCATCAAAAACATTCAAAATCTCCGAAACCAATGAAATTGTATCAAACCATCGATAACTTGTTGTCTAAGTCATTGCCAGAAGCGACGACCGCCATGTTCATTGTAGCGGCCGTCAATAGAACCTCTCGGAAACCCTAGACAACATGGCAACCGCCAACTCACATTATAGCGGCCGCCAATAGAACCTTTTCCAACCCAGCGGCCGCCAACTCCAAATGGCCTGACGTGTCCCAAAATGTGGCAACACCTCATTGGTTGAAGAATTCTATAAATACCGAACCCCGGCATACGTTTTCAGTAGAAATTTTGAGTGGGAGAGATTCTGCCGATATACCGAGCGATCCCGAGCCTCGACGCCTAAACCCTGCCGAGATACCGAGTCCCTAATCTCCCATACCTACATTGAAGCTTACATTGCTTGGATCACCCCCTGACGATTGGACAATTGGAGCACATTTCCCGACTTGAGGATTCCCCAGCAATCCAGGTACCTCTCTTGGATCCCTGGTCTTTCTAATCATATTCTCTATCTTTTGGGGTGATCGGGTTATATTTTATTTCAATTCATGTATTCCTTTTTATTTGCATAGTTAATCTTGTCATCATTTACATTGTTTTATTTAATTTAGTTGCTTTAATTTCATTTAATTTAGTTGCATTAATTTTATTTAATTTGGTTGCTTTAATTTTGTAGTTTACACTTTCCCACTAAGCACATTATTTTTTTCTTTAATTAATTGATTAATTAGTTCTAACATCAATTAACAATACGAGTAAATAATGTCGTTATTATTATAATATAAAGTACTTACATAAAAATAGTTGTAATCATCAATATTATATCCATTTAAATTCTAGTATTTTATTCTATTTTTCTTTCTTTTTATGTTAAATTAATGTTATAACATTATTTACTTTCTTTTTCCTCTAATTAGTCTAATTTCTTTTTACTAGCATTTTATTTTATTTTATTTTTTGTATCATTAATTTAATGGTCCATTTTAATTCTTAACTTTTATGTAATAGTTACTTAACTTTCTTTCTTAGCATTTATTTATTTTTTGTAATGTAATTTTTAAAAAAAGTCTTATTTCTTTTCTTTTAGCTTAATGTAATTTTTTTCTTAATGCACAATTTATTTCACCTTTCTTTGCTTATAATATTAGTTTAAGTGTTCTTTTATTTTCTTAGTTTTGTTCTAATATTCTAACATTTATTTTTCTTTCTTATTTTCTTTTTCATTTTTCTTTTAAGCACTAGTTTAATGTTCCGGTTTTCATTTCATTTATTTTCTTTTTCTTTCCTTTCCAATACAATTCATATTTCTAACATTTTTTTTCTTTTGATGTAGCATTTTATTTTTTTTTATCATCAATTTTATTTTTCCTCATAATGCCTTATCTCTTTTCCTTTAAGTATTCTATTTTTTTTCTTTAAATACTAATACTTCATTTTATTTTCTTTTTAGCATAATATTCATTTTCTAGCTTATACTTTCTTTTTTTTTTCTTTTCTTTCAATATTAGTGTAATTTTCTTTTCTTGTCTTTTATCTTCTTATTAACTTTAATAAAGTTTCATTTAGCATTTCTCTTCTTGTAATATTAGCATTCATCTATGTTTAAAAAAATTAATTTTCTTTTCCTATGATTCCTTTTTATCTTTCTTTTCTTTTATTTTATTAAATCAAAAATCACAAAAAAAAACATCATAATTTTCTCTTTAAAAGAAAATTCTAATTTTCTTTTCTTCTCTTTTATTTTTTTCAATTTTCTTCTATTTTTTCTGAAAAATATAAGATGTTAAATCTTCTTTAAAATCTTCCTCTATTAACTTAATTTGTCTTTCATAGTATTTTTCTTTTCATTTCTTTTTATTAACCACAAAAAGACGCAAAACAAATAAAATACATTTTATGTTAGTTAATATTCTTCTTATTTTTCTTATTTTAATCTTTCAAGTTAATAGTGTAATTTTCTCCTCTAACAATAATTAAAAATTCATTTGTTTATTTCATTTATATTATTTTTCTGTTCTTTTGTTTTGTTCAAAAAAATATAAAATATAAACAATAAGATTTTCTTTTAGTGGTTTAAACAAGCATATCCTAACATTTTATTTTGGCTTGTAAATTTTCTTTTATTTCTTTCTTCTTCAAATTAGAGTTTCAAATATTTACTTGTTAATATATAAAATATTTGTTATTAGATTTTATTATTTTGGTTAATCTTTAACATAAAATTTGTACATACTTTTAAATAATTTAATAATATGCATATTGTACATATTAGTTTAAGATTTGATTACTTTATGTCAAAATTGTGTAGTTCATTTTTGTGCAATTCAAGTTAGATAATTTTAGCAACTTAACATGTTTGTTTTTTGAACTAAAGCATGCTAGTTTAGGTTGTTTAAAAAATATTGCATATGGTTATGTGTTTCATATATCCTTTAAATAGAAATTGCATGTTATAGGATTTAGAATTTTTCTTTTGACACTTATTTGTTTTGGAGTGTTATGTACATAAGCTATGTATTTTTCATATTTGATTTTAGATGTTCTCTCTTTGTCTCTATTTTCTTTAGTTGTTTGTATTTGAGAAATTCTATTAAAGAACCAATGATAATTAGTAGAGGCCAACCTTACGATTGGGCGAACGGGGTGCCTAACACTTTTCCCGATTCGTACCTTAGCCCCCGAACCCTTTTTCTCTGGTTAACGTTTTCAAGATCAGTAGCCACTTTTTTTTTTCTTAGTTTTTTTCAAAAACTAAGTGGCGACTCTATTTTCAACAAAAGAGATTTTCAAATTTTGATTTTTAAGGTGTTTAAAATATTTTTTAAAATATATTTGAATTTTCTCATTTTTAACCCCCAAATTCCAAAGCCACACCAACCAAAATCAATCTGTAGCAACTAACCTCGTGTCCCGCTCAAGCAAGGTGAACCTTTTGAACCCTTCTTCTTCCACCCATCAAATAAGAAACTTTCAACTGTCTGGTAATGGTCAGCAAACACAACAACAGCCGCGAAGAACTTTCACCCCTCTTAACATCCAGTTATCCACTGCTTTGAACCGTCTGATAGAGAAAAGACTCATCAAGGTACTAAATCCCATGTCGGTGCCCGACCCGCTTCCCCTGAGATACAATGCCTCTCAATAATGCGCCTTCCACCAAGGCCACGGGTATCTGACTGACAAATGTTTGAGACTCTGACATGATATGCAAAATCTCATCGATAATAAGGTGATCCCTCCACCGTCTGCTGCTCCAAAACTAAATGTTACAACAAATCCTCTACCGAATCATGCCAAGCCATCTGGGGTAAATTGTGTGACTTTGGGACAGTCTGAAGACCCAAGTCAGTTTATTTGCTCAGCACGCCTACCGCGCCCATCTGTTCCATCTATCGAGGATTCGACAAGTTGTTCATTCGTGATGATCAGAGGCAGCCGAGATAGAATGGAAGAATGGAACGATAATGCCTGGGAATGGTATCAACCCATGATCCAAGTTTACCAACATGAGGAAGAGGCGCACAACGAGGTGGATGATTGGCCGTTGGATTATCCAACTAGGCCTTATGGGTTTGGCCATGTACTAAATGGAATCACTCTTCCCCAACTTTTTAAGAAAGAGGTACATGTTGATGAGATGCAATCCTATTGGCTGGTAAGAATCGTGTTGAAATCTGATGGGACCGAGTGGGCTTATTTTTGGGCCACTCAAGAGCAACAGATAGATTTTATTGAGGAAGACATCTGGGAGGAAATTGACAACACATAGGCTATTGAAGACAACGAGAAAAGAAGGGAAACGACTACTGTTAGTGACCTAAATAATTTATGGGCGTTTCAAAGCCCTCCGCGCGTAAGCGAAGTGAGACAGACAGATAATGTCATGCCCGGCTTATGGGACCCAGAAGATGGTGTGGAGTACCTTACCCGAAGTGAAAGATATTTTAAGCCAGCTCAGTTAGAGAGAGGACAGCTGAGTGGAAAAGAGAAAGAGATAGAGCAAAAATATGAGGATGATGCCGTATTGAGACAGTTGAAAAAGACATAGGCCAATATCAGTATCTGGGGCTTGTTGATGGCTTCGCACAAGCACTGACAAGCTATTTTGAAAGTGCTGAATAAAGCCAGTGTCCCAATAGATGCAACCCCCGAGCAGCTTATTGGACTTATTCTGCCAGCCGCTGAACCAAAAGTTATTTTCTTTTCTGATAAGGATTTGCCCACTGAAGGAAAAAGTCACAACAAACTACTCCACATCACTGCCAAGTGCCTAGAAAAATGGGTCCTAATAACCCTCATCGATAATGGGTACGCCTTGAATGTTTGCCCATTGAGAACAGCCATCTGCTTGGGGATGAGGCCCGACCAATTTACTCCCTGCAATCAAGGGGTGCTGGCCTATGACAACACCAGAAGGGATGTACTGGGATTAGTGTCATTCGCCGTTTTAGTGGGACCTTTGAAAACTTCAGTAGAGTTTCACGTGCTAGACGTCCTGGCTTCCTTCAATCTGCTGCTGGGCAGGCCGTGGCTACATGACCCGAATGTTCAGGCGGTACCCTCTACCCTTCACCAAAAGTTGAAATTGATAAAGAACGGAACAGTGTTGACCATCCATGGAGAGGACAATATTCATCCCCCGAAGGGAAGAGAGGGCACAACTATGCTAGAAGTTCAGCACAGTGAAGACTACATGTCACTTAGTGGTTTTCAGTTTGATGAAGTTAGGGTTGTTCAAACACTAATGAATGAGGAAGAGAGGTATGTCAACCCACAAGCTTTAATGATGATGAGGAAAATGTCCTTTCCGTGCATCGGATTAGGACGCAAGCAGCAGGGGATCCCGAAACCCATTCAAGTATTGCCGACTTCACACCATTTTGGTCTTGGGTATAAACCAACGGAAAGAGATCTGGAAAGGCCTAGAAGGGGGAGAAAGACTAATTATTCTAGGACACTCAATGGATACTTCATCAAAGAATGGAAAGATTTCCCATATTATGATTTTTTGGAGCCATGGATCAACGATGAAACCAATCAAAAGCTGCCTGGGGTGCAGATCTTTATTAGCCACCAATTGTCTGACACAGAGGAGGAAGAAATAGTGAAAGGAAAGAAGGAAGAAAAGAAGGTTCAAGAAGAGGACTGGGCTGACAAGTTTGATGGAGCTGACCTGGGTGTGCTGTTCAATAAAAATATGGCTCAGTTGCGCATAACTGAATCAGATTGTTTCATGATGGGCTTTAGCGCGCCAACAGATTATACCAAGCTCATCGTCGACGCGGCCACAAAGGAAGTAAAGAATTAGTCCATTGAGTCTTCTGGTGTGCAGGTCATCTATCCTAAGTCCAAATTTGAGTTGGAGTCTGTAATTGAGGGCGCGTCTGTTAGTGTCCCTCTTTCTTCTTTTACCATCGAGTTTATAATTCCCACTGTTCATAATGAAATAAATAAGATTTTCGATTACTCTGCTTCGTTCAATTTATTTCATACGCTTTTTGACGATTTTGAATTCAACGGGAATATCCCCGAAGAAATAGAACTTTTAATAAAAAGAGAAGAAGAAATGCGTGCCCAACCAATAATTGAAGAAACGTTGTCAATAAATCTGGATGATGAAACTAACCCGCAAAATGTTCAAATTGGTTCTTCTTTATCCTTAGCTGAACACGAACAATTAATAACTTTATTGAAAGAATTCAAAGATATGTTTGCATGGTCTTACGAAGATATGCCCAAAATTGATCCCGACATTGTCCAGCACCACATCCCCTATACCCTGATGCTAAATCGGTCAAGCAAAAATTAAGACGAATCCGACCAGAATGGGCTCTGAAGATCAAGGAAGAGGTTGCCAAACAGATCAACGCTGGGTTCCTAATGGTAACCGAGTATCTGAAATGGGTACCCAACATAGTGCCAGTTTTAAAGAAGGACGATCATATTCGAGTCTGCGTGAACTTTTGAGATCTCAACAAAGCTAGCCCGAAAGACGATTTCCCACTACCACACATCGACGTCTTGGTAGAAAGTACAACGGGACATGCCTTGCTGTCATTCATGAATGGATTTTTCGGGTACAACTAAATTCTGATGGACCCTGAAGACAGAGGAAAGACGACATTCACCACGCCTTGGGGCACCTATAGTTACCGTGTTATGGCATTTGGCTTGAAGAATGTCGGGGTAACCTATCAAAGGGCTTCCACTACCTTATTGCATGACATGATACATAAGGTGGTTGAAGTGTACGTGGATGACATGATAGTTAAGTCTAAGGATCGGGATGGTCACATTACAGTGCTGTAAAAATTCTTTTAGAGATGATTCAAAAGTACAAGATGCGGATTAACCCATAGAAATGTGCGTTTGGTGTCATCGCCGAAAAAATGCTTGGATTTATGATCACCCAACGGGGCAACGAAGTTGACCCCTCAAAGATCAAAGCAATTTTGGAAATGCCTCCTCTGCGGACCGAGTGAGAAGTTAGGGGTTTTCTGGAAACGATCTAATTCATCACCAGCTTCATCGTAAAATTGACAACTACCTGTGAACCCCTTTTTCGCCTATTGAAGAAGGGAGTCAAGTTTGAGTGGAATCAAAAATGCCAAGATGCCTTCAATACCGTACGATAGTACCTACAAAACCCTCCTGTTATAGTCCCTCCCGAACCTGACAAGCCACTGATCCTCTACTTGTCAATGACTGATTCAGCTATGGGATGCATGCTTGCACAAGAGGGAGAAACCAGAATCAAAAAGGCTGTCTACTACTTAAGCAAGAAGATGGCCGGGTCAGAAATAGGGTACACGCCGTTGGAGAAGACGTGTTAAGCCTTGGTTTGGGCTTCCCGAAAACTGAGGCATTACATGTTGTCTTTTACAGTGAACATCATCTCCTGAATGGACCCGTTGAAGTATCTGTTCGAAAAGCTAGCACTAACAGGAAGGCTGGACTGATGGTTGCTACTATTATCCGAGTTTGATCTCCAATATGTCATCCGAAAGTCAATCAAAGGCGTAGTGGTAGAATTTCTAGCCGACCAACCAGTCGAAGGGGATGAAAATGCAGAATTCCAGTTTCCCGACGAATAGCTAATGAAAGTTGGGGATGACAAATGGACTCTATATTTTGATGGTGCATCCAATCAATATGGCTATGGAATAGGAGTCCTTCTTGTCACTCCTGATGAATCAAATGTTCCGTTGTCCCTAAAACTCAATTTCGAAGTCACCAATAATCAAGCTGAGTATGAAGCATGTTTAGCGGGATTGGAGGTAGCCTTAGAACTAGGGGCAAGGAAACTGGAAATCTTTGAAGAATCAGCACTGGTAGTTTCGCAAGCAACAGGAGAATGGAGGGTCAGGGATTTAACCTTAATTCTCTACCATCAAGAGCTGGAGAAACTGATATCGTGCTTCGAATCAGTGAACTTTACCCATGTGCTGAGACTGCAGAACAAGTTTACCGATGCACTGGCCACCCTAGCATCCATGATTGACATACCACCCGGAGTACGGATGAGACCTTTGATAATAGAGCAGAAAAAGAAATCTGGCATACGAGATGACTGCTGCTAATGGGGAAAGCACTGACGGACTTCCATGGTATGTTAACATTCAGAACTTCATAGAAAAAGGAGAGTATCCCAAGTTTGCCAGCAAAAAGGATAAAAGGGTAATACAACGATTATCTGCGCAGTTTGTCGTTTGTGGTGGTAGAGTGTACAAACGAGGACATTATGGGGTCAACAAGTTGTGTGTAAACATGGAAGAGGGCCAAGAACTGATGAAAGAGATACATTCGGGAGTCTGTGGACCACACATGAGCGAAAATATGCTAGCCAAGAAGATCCTACGACAAGGGTACTTTTGGATGACGATGGAGACGAATTGTATACAGTTTGTGTGGAGGTGCCACAAATGCCAGATTCATGCAAACCTCATGCACGTACCCCCGTCTGAACTGTACAACCTGACGTCACCGTGGCCATTCTCAGTATGGGGCATCGACGTTATTGGCAGAATAACACCGAAGGCATCTAATGGACACGAGTTCATCTTAGTGGCCATTGACTATTTCACCAAGTGGACGGAAGCAGCTTCCTACTCAGTATTGAAGGCTCCCATGTTGCTAAGTTTATCAAGAAAAATATCATTTGTCGGTATGGAGTTCCCCACGAGGTCATTTCGAATAATGGCTAACATTTTCAAGGCAAAGTCTTGGAACTTTTTGAGGAATACTGGATAGTGGCTCACAAGTTCTCGCCATATCGGCCGCAAACAAACGGAGCAGTCGAGGCAGCAAATAAGAACATCAAGAAAATTCTACAAAAAACAATCAACTCACACAAAGATTGGCCAAAGCATCTATCATTTGCACTCTGGCGATACCGAACGTCGATCAGAACTTCAACCGGGGGCTACGCCATACTCCTTAGTGTACGGGATGGAAGCCGTCCTTCCCATTGAGGTGAAAATCCCCTCGCTAAGGGCAGTGGCCAAGGCCAGTATCTCAAAAGCAGAATGGCAGAGGAACCGGATGGAAGAATTGCTCCTGTTTGATAAAAGAATACTGCAAGCCCTATTTCATGTATAAGGTTACCAAAGAAGGATAGCTCGGGCGTTTAATAAGAAGGTTAAGACTTGAGATCTTAGAGAATGCGATCTGGTTCTTAAGAAAATTAGAGCTCCTATCTTCGACCCGAGGGGCAAATTTAAACCAAACTGGTCCAGACCATTTCTTATCAAAACCATCATGACCGGTGGTGTAGACATAATCATGGATTTGGATGGCAATGTATTCTCCACCCCTGTTAACCTTGATCAACTCAAAAAGTACTATCCCTGAGGTAAAAATAACGATAAAATAAAAGCTCGCTGAGTTAAAAATCGAAAAGGCAATTCAGGCAAAAGTTAGAGCAGCCCGCAAGGCTAAAAACCCGAAAGGACAACCTTGGCAAAAGTTAGGGCATTACAAAAGGAGAGTGTCAATACCCAAGTGAAAACCGAAAACAAAGGATGTTGGACTTATCACAAGCAAAGTATATTGATGATATCTTTTCTCATTTTAGCATGTAGGATTTTAATAAAGGGTTTTTCTCTTTAAGACATAGAATCACTTTATCCAAGAATTAGTGTCCTAAGACACTTGATAAGATAGAGAAGATAAAACTAGTTCCTTATGCTTCAACAGTAGGAAGCTTAATGTATTCTATGCTTTGCACTAGACCCAACATCTACTTTTCCATTGCCATGGTTAGTAGATCAGTCTAACCTAGGGCAAGAGCATTGAACTGCGGTAAAAAAATATAATCAAGTACCTGAAAAGACTAAGGATTATATATCGATTTACCAAGTAGATAGTCTGGTTCCTTTAGGGTATACAGACTCAGATTTCTAGTTAGACAAAGATTCCCATAAGTCTACCTTAGAATATGTATTTACCTTAGGAGGTGGGGTTATAAGTTGAAGGAGTATCAAGTAGTCCTGTATTGCTGATTCTATCATGGAGGCCGAGTACTTGGTAGCTTCTAAAGCAGCCAATGAGGCTGTTTGGCTTAGGAATTTTCTGTTGAATCTAGACGTGGTCCCTTCAGTTCAGTCGACTATTACACTTTATTGTAATAATAGCAGAACAGTTGCAAATTCAAAGGAATCAAGAGTCCACAATAAATGAAAGTACATTGAGCGTAAGTATCACCTCATACGAGAAATTATACAGAGATGTGACGTTGTTGTGACCAAGATTCCATCAGGAGACAACCTTGCAGATCCTTTTACAAAGAGCTTACCGGCTAAGACTTTTGATAGTCGTATAGAGGGTATGGGAGTCAGATGTATGGAAGTATAGTTTTGAGTATAAGTGGGAGATTATTAGGATTGTATACTGAAAAATATAAATTTATTTGATTTTAGTATTTAATTTAATATTTTAATAAATTTAATTTTTATTTTATGAGAATCTTAATGAGCAATGTATACAATATCATTTCTTTAATGTTATGTATAGATGTCCTTTACTCTGTACAATATTTAATCTGGTATGTAGAGTACGGTTTACACATAGAAGACCAGATTATAGGTTCTTGTATAATATAAATATTTATTTACAGTTTAGATAGAAATAGATATACCATCGGTACGACTGTAGTTTAGAGTTTTAATAGGTCTGTTTTGGTTACGGGGAACATATTATAGTGTCGTCTATTAATCATACTTTATGTACTAGTATACTTTGTGTGTATTGAATGGGACGCAATGGGATAATTAATTTTATACTGATTATATAAATTAATTTACACCCTAAGGTATTATGAGAGTGCTTATGCTCTTAATCCTAAAATAATTATTGATTTACGTATATTTAATATTCGTTGTTTTGATTCATTTGAGAGTGCGATCTTATATGGGTCTATATTCTTGGTAAGTTAGATAGCGGTATTATTTATATGGTGAGTATTAATTATTGACGGAATTCACGTCTCGAATGATCGGGGTTGACAATATCCCATTAAGAAAGCTTATAAGTTTTGACCAGGCCAAACCCTGCAGATGAATTTGATTATCCGACAGTCAAATAAGTTAAGAGAAAGGGCTTAAGAAATTTTAAAGAAGCCGATTTAATTAAATTGTCAGTAATTAAATTTAGTTAACGAATATCGAGAATCTTAATATGGGGAGATGAGTTAAACATTTAGTAACAGAAGCTCAATACAAGATAGTCTTGAGATTATGGCTTAGAGTGTAATTACAATTCTTTAGTGGTGTGAACTGTAATTTAGTGATTTATAAAAATTGGAAAAACTGCTGCAAAATTTTCATAATTACAGATACTACTGAGTGATTTTCTTAATTGCGAAAACCACTGGAGACGCGTTTCGCGGACATGATTTCTAGCAAGGAATCTGAGTAAGCTATCCGGAGTGACGAGTCTTTCTTGTTGGTTCTCCTCGGTGTGTGAGATGTGATGACATGATTTTAAGTGGCTATGTGCTAGCATGCTTATGTGTATTATGTCTGTTACGTTAGCAATCACATGTTGTGTGGATGCTTATCTTGTTATATTGCTTTCGTATAGAGTTATGTCTACGTCGGGGAGGTCGAGGCCGTGCCGTGGTCGTGGTTTTGGCCGAAGGGACGTTCCAGTCCCAGATGTTGGGGATGCTAATGCACCTCACGGACCTGTTGATGGGGGAGATCTATTGCGTGAGATGGTCGGCTCCATCTGGCAACTGGCTGAGGCCACTAAGGGAAGAGAGAGCGTACATGAGCCGAGGGCGACGATCGCGATGCGTGAGTTTCGCTGTCTGGACCCTCCTACCTTTTTTGGGGATCCCAACCCTATGGTTGCCACTGATGGCTGGAGCTGGTTACCAGGATTTTGGACACGCTTCAGATAGAGGAAGATGATATGCGGGTTACCTTTGCTGCCTTCTAGTTGAGAGGAAGTGCCCACATGTGGTGGAAGGTTGCCAGGACTATTGTTGGGGGCACTTGGGAGGCATTCACCAAGGTAAATCTGGAGAAATACTTCTCAGCGACATTGAGAGATCGCTACAAAGAGGACTTCCTTTTTCTGACACATGGGACAATGACTGTGATTGAGTATGAGGCTGAGTTTACTAGCCTATCTCGGTTTTCATAGGAGACCGTACCTACAGATGAGTTCCATGCGAAGAGATTCGATAGGGGTTTGAGGCCCGCTATCGGAGACAGAGTGGCAGCATTTAGGATGTAGGTCTTTACAGAGTTGGTGGAGACCGCCATAGAGGTGGAAGACACTCTGAACGAGATGCGCAGAGACAGAGACAGAGACAGCAGGGGTCCGCAAGATGGGGGACGTGCATAATTCTGGGGACGTAGGGATAAGCGTCGATGGACATCTGGTTCGAGTTCTCATCCAATGGGCTCATATCCACCACAGTCTTCTGCATCCACGCCTCCCGCAGCTTCAATGGGAAGGTCGGATCAAAGAGAGTCTGTTTGTTTTAGATGCAGACGACCAGGGCATCGTTCAGGAGAGTTCCGTAGTCCAGCGCCTGTTCAGGCACAGTCGCAGCCGCAGGCGCAAGGGAGGGGACCAAGTGTATGTTTTGAGTGCAACCAGTCTAGGCACATCCGTAGAGATTGCCCCAGAGGAGGGAGTATGAGGAGTACAGCTGGAGCACTTATTACTCCATCTGCTCAGGGACGCCAGCCATCTAGATTCGCAGAAAGGGGCGCATTAGTACAGTTGAGCAGACAGTCAACAGTTCAGGGCCATAGTAGACAGGCCAGAGCTTATGTTCTTGCAGATCCCAGTTCATCCAGAGCACCGATCGTGCCCGATGTTGCTGCTACCACCTCCATGATCAGAGGTACTCTTCTAGTCTTTAGATCATGGGCCAGTGTTCTTATCGACACGGGAGCATCACATTCGTTTATATCATTTGGTTTGGGGTTGGAAATGAACTGGTTGGGTAGTGTTTTGAGCGTGGAGACCCCAGTTAGTGGGAGTGTGACATTGAGTCTTGTTTGTAGATCTTGCGTATTGGAGGTCGCCGGTCATTGTTTAGAGTTTGACTTTATCATTTTAGACATGACCGCGTTTGATGTCATCCTAGGGATGGATTGGCTGACCACCTATCGTGCCTTTATCGATTGCGATCGACGGAGGGTAACGATTTGTACACTGGCGGGAGATTATTTTTGCTTTGTGGGTGACCGAGATGAGGGTTTGGTATCTATGCCCGGTGTTGCGCGGAACTAGGGAAACCAGGGTTCCCTCTTTGCAGCTCTCATGTTGGATGAGGAAGTTGGGGTTCGAGGAGCGTTACCTCCGGTGGTTTGCGACTAACCTGATGTCTTTCCCGATGATCTATTTGAATTTTCACCGAACTGTGAGGTAGAGTTCTCTATTGAGTTGGTTCTAGGAACTACTCCCATATCCATGCCGTCTTACCATTTTGCACCGATTGAGTTACGTGAACTCAAGGTACAACTACAGGAGTTTCTGGACATGGGGTTTATATGCCCGGGTAGTTCGACGTGGGGAGCTCCTGCTCTTTTTGCTAAGAAGAAGGATGGATCTTTACGATTGTGTATCGACTACCGGAAGCTGAATCAGGTGACAGTAAAGAGCACGTATCCTATGCCGAGGATAGATGATTTGTTTCATCAGTTGAAGGGGTCGAGCTACTTCTCAAAGATTGACTTGAGATCAGGATACCACCAGTTGAGGATTAGGGATGAGAACATAGCAAAGACTACCTTCCAGACTCGCTATGGTCACTATGAGTTTCTTGTCATGCCGTTCGGTCTGACAAACGCTCCTGCTATGTTTATGGGTTTGATGAACCGGATCTTCCATCCTTATCTGGACAGTTTTGTGGTGGTGTTTATGGATGATATTCTCATCCACTCACCCATTAGGGAGGCGCATGAGGATCACCTACATGTTGTTCTGCAAACTTTGAGAGAGCATCGCTTGTATGCAAAGTTCGAGAAGTGCGAGTTCTGGATGTCTGAGGTGAGGTTTCTAGGACACGTAGTGTCGACAGACGGGGTAGCTGTGGATTCATCAAAGACAGATGCTGCGACAAGTTGGGAGCGACCGAAGAACGTCTTTGAGATCCGTAATTTTTTGGGTTTAGTAAGCTATTATCGGTGGTTCGTGAAGGATTTTATGAGACTTGCTGCACCGATGACACGTCTGATGCGGAAGGGAGTTATGTTTATCTGGAGTGAGTCCTGTGAGTTAGTATTCCAGGAGCTAAAGACGAGATTGACTAGCATGCCAGTGTTGATTATTTCGGAGCGAGGGTTGGGGTATACAGTGTACTGTGATGCATCACATAACGGTTTGGGCTGTGTTCTGATGTAGGGGGTAAGGTTGTAGCTTATGGTTCTCGGCAGTTGAAGACGCATGAGAAGAACTACCCTACACATGATCTGGAGTTGGCTGCTGTGGTCTTTACCTTGAAGACATGGCATCACTATCTTTATGGTGAGCTCTTCAAGGTTTTCTCTGATCACAAGAGTTTAAAATACTTGTTTTCGCAGAAGGACCTGAACTTGCTGAGCATGTCTGCCACAACATTGGCCTTCCCTGGATGGTACAGCAAGTTAAAATCATAATTCTCCAACAAGTTCAGTAGGTGATCTCACGGGTCGTTAGCTTCTGTGGCTATGCGTGAGTGGGACATGCTTGGAGAGGTTGGGGAGTTTGATCTGTGTCTTGGAGAGACAGTGACCGGTGCCACCTTATTTTCAGTAATTTCACGACCAGCATTGATAGCACGTGTGCTAGAGGTCCAGCTGACAGACCAGGAGGCTCATATGATATGGGATCATGTTGCTAGTAGAGAAGATACAGCGGGATGGTTTGTGGGTTCAGATCAGAGTTTGAGGTTGGCTGGGAGGTTGTTTGTGCCAGAGTCATGCCGAGCGGATCTACTACGTGAGTGTCATCATTCTCGCCTTGCAGTGCATTCTGGAGGCACAAAGATGTACCATGACCTACGTTGTCAGTTCTATTGGACGGGAATGAAGAGAGATGTGATCCAATTTATTTCTCGGTGCCTCACTTGCCAGCAGGTAAAGGTGGAACACCAGAGACCGGTAGGTTTGTTACAGACATTACCGATTTTTGAGTGAAATTGGGAGAAAGTCACAATGGATTTTATGTCTGGACTTCCACGATCAGCTAGGGGGCACAACGCCGTATGGGTTGTGGTTGATAGGTTGACGAAGTCTGCACACTTTTTCCCCATTCTAGTGAAGGATTCAGTGGAACGATTGAGTAGCCTGTATGCTAGAGAGATAGTCCGGTTGCATGGAGTACCGGTTTCTATTATTTCTGACCAGGATTTGTGTTTCACATCGCGCTTTTGGTAGAGTCTTTATGAGGCTTTGGGGATGAACTTGATGTTCAGTACAGCTTTTCAACCCCATACAGATGGCTAGTCAAAAAGGACTATACAGATTCTGGAGGATATGTTGAGGGCATGTGTACTTGATTTTAGAGGTTCTTGGGAGGATCACCTACCTTTGGCAGAGTTTGCATACAACAACAGCCATCAGTCCAGTACTGGATGGCATCGTATGAGGCTTTGTATGGTAGACCATGTAGGTCACCAGTGAGTTGGACAGATGTGGGAGAGACCACAGTCTTGGGACCCGACATGGTACGGGAGACGACAGAGAAGGTTGCAGTGATTCGCCAACGCCATTTGATAGCTCAGAGCCGCCAGAAGAGTTATGTAGATCAGAGAAAAGGCCTTTGGAGTTTGCAGTGGGAGAACATGAGTTTCTAAAAGTCTCGCTATGTAAAGGCTTGATGAGGTTTGGTCATAACGGGAAGCTATCACCGCGTTTCATTGGCCCTTTTGAGATTCTTGACAGGATTGGCGAGGTTGCATATCGTTTGGCTTTACTACCTCAGTTAGCATCTGTGCATAACGTGTTCCACGTTTCTATGCTTCAGAGGTACGAGCTTGATCCTTCACATGTGTTAGATTGGGCCGAGCTGCGGGTTGATGAGGATGTCACTTATGAAGAACGTCCAGTGCAGATTCTTGATACGAATGAGCAAGTGTTACGAGGGAGAACAATTGCTTATGTCAAGGTCCTATGGGCTCATAACGGAGTTGAAGAAGTGACATGGGAGCTTAAGTTTGGGATGCATGCTATGTATCCAGAGTTGTTCACCTCGTGACCTTGTAGGAAATTTCGGGGGCAAAATTCTTTAAGGGGGGAGAGTTGTGACACCCTGTACTGTCTCTTTTTATGATATATGCATATTCGGTGCTTTTGACGCATGTTTAGAATTTTTACTTCTACATATTTTTATGTAATTTGATGCGTGTTTGAGTATATCTATGCATGCTGGATTGGTCCCAGGGGTTGTTGGGAGTTACGATTCGAATTTCAAAAATTTAAAAAAATAATAATATTTTGGAGACCTACAAATATCTAGAGTTAGATATTTTCAAAAGATATTTTTAAAATTTAACGATTAAGTTTCCTCCTTTTTCTCTCTACCTTCTTTCTAACTTCTCGGGGGCCCGGGGCTTGGTTTTTGGCGGTCCAACAGCCGATCCTTGTTGTTGGCATCGTGGTCTACGCAACCATTTGGGTAGAATTTCATTTCGACGAATCTCAATTTTGCACGTGGATCGAGGCATCGAGTTTTCAACTCACCAAGGTAGAATCCTAGACTTTATAGTTGTTAGAGGGTTCTACATGTAATCTTATGCATCTTTACCCTTTTATATTCATGAAAAGGTGCTTCATGTTTTGGGAAAGTTGGGTTTTGGTTTTAAAAACCATTTTCGTTGTTTTGGTTGGATGAAAATGGTGTTGGCTGTTGTTTGTGATGCCTATGGTGATAGGTTTGGACGTGTGTAAGTAAATGGGTGTTTGATGGAAGCTTCGAGACTTTGTTTGGGTTTAAAAAGGGCTGATCCGTAGCTTAAAAACGTTTTATGGGCTAGTTCAGTCAACTGAACCCATAGGGTCGGTCGACTGGATCATGGTTTGGTGGGTTCAGTCGACAACCCATGGGGTCAGTCGACTGGACCGTGTGTTTGGCATTTTGTGCTTTTCTAGTGTGTTTTTCAGTCGACTGGAGGGTGGGTCCAGTCGACTGGACCTGGGCTGAGGGGTGAAAATGCTTTCAAAAACGTGTTTTTGGAGGTTTGGAGCTAACCCTTGGGGTTGAGTCTCGACTTTTAAAATGTTTGGTGGACATTATGTTTTTACATGCTTATAAATCTCCATGTTGATGGATTGGATCTATTTTTATACATGTGTTGTATAACTGCTTGTGGGTTTTTAAATGTTATCCATCGATGTACCGTGGCAGTGGGTGTGTTGAGTTAGACTTCCATTGCTCCACGGTAAAAATTTGAAAACGTGCACAGAGTAGGTCCCTACGTGTCTTCCGATTAATCCCTGTAAACGAGGTTGGTGGGTGCTTAGTGCCCTCGATTTTTGAACCCGTAAACTAAGTGGTTGGTGGGTGCTTAGGGCCCTCGGGTTGTGAACCTATAAACTAAGTCGGTTGCCTCCGTGAATGGCGTTGTTTACGTTGTCGTAGCTCCGTATAGAACTTGTCATTACCGAGCAGACCTTAAGTGGTGACTATGGTAATGGACAGGAGTCTATAGTTGTTACCTTTGTCTGTATAACAAAGTCGGTACGTAGGATTACATTTTATCTCTTTCTCCTCGGCTGTGTGACCCGAGTGGAGAATACTGTGTTTTATTGCTTTTCCTTAACTATGGCATGATATCTGTCAAGATGATATACATAATTTCAAGGATGATATGGTGGTTTTTAGGTGGAAAACTTGTGGTTTTTGATAGAAAAACATGTTTTGCCTTTTGTGGTCGAGTTAGCTCCCACCATATGATTGCATGACCTGTATTACAGCTTTATTGTCTTTTTCTATTGGGTTTCGGCTCACGATGTGGGATTTTTGCAGTAAAATAATTTTCAGGTGACCATGCAGAGTTGACCTAGATGGAGTGGTGATGGAAGACTTGCTGTTGTTTTTCCTGTTTGACGTGTACTTTTACATGTGATGCTAGTTTCAGAAGGCATGTTTTGTACGCCTTAAGGTGATATACTTATTCATGTATGAGAATGCATGTTTACTGTTTATGAGAGCTGGAATTTGGTAAATCTTTTATCCAAATGTTGTATATTTTTGAGTTGATGGTGTTCCAACTTCAAATCTTATTTTCAAAAATGGTGTCTGGTGGGCTTTCGCGTGACCCTGGTGTTTGGGGCGTGACAGTGGATTTCATTATCCGACGATCAAATAAGTTAAACGGAAGGGCTTAAGAAATTTTAAAGATACCAATTAAATTAAATTGTTAGTAATTAATTTTAATTGGCGGGTATTGAAAATCGTAACGTGGGGAGATAAGTTAAGCATTTAATAACAGGAGCTCAACGCAAGATGGTCTTGAGATTATCGCTTAGAGTACAGTTACAGTTTTTTAGTGATGTGAACTGTAATTTAGTAATTTATAAAAATTACAGAAATCGCTGTAAGGTTTTCATAATTACAAATACCACTGAGAGGTTTACATAATTGTGGAAACCGCTAGATAGGTATCTGGGTTATACTAGAAGTATATGTTATAATTACTCCACAGGTCTCTACTGTAGCCCTATAAATATGCGGGTAGGCTGAACTATATTCATAACTCGTCTTCTAAGATTAAGATTGACCAGGTTCTGTCGGTACCAGTTTTCAAAGGATTGTAGCGCACACTACATTTGGGAATCACATTAGGGAATACAGTAGAAAGTCTGATTAGAGCTTCAACTTGGGAATCAAAAATCGTAGTCAGAGAATCGACCAAAAAAGTATTCATCTGAATTATCTGTGGTGACACGGGTTTTATTTTTGATCGTTCAACATCAAAATTTTTATCTAGAGTCTGTTTCGGTGATCGCCCGTCCAGATTTATTTTTTTTAAAAATCGTTTTCAAAATCAATGATCTTGACAGTTTGCCTCCAACAATTCTCATGGTTAGAGCTTGTTTGAGCGTTTCTCTTGTGAATCTAGCATCCCAAATGTAGGATCTAGGACTATCTTTGAATATCTATATGATTTATGTTGTATCTTTGATTTTATGAACATAAAGGTATGAAAATGGTGCTTTTGAAGCCCTAAGTTAGGATTTGATGTTAATAAATGTTAAATCTTAGATCTTTGGATGATTTAACATGATTTTGTCTTTATGTTATTATTGAATATGATTGGATTTGAAAAATGATGGGTTAGGGTTTGAATTTAAGCTTAAATCATCAAATTTGGGGGTTTTGGCATTAAGAGACCCATACGTTGAAATTGATGTGATTATTGGTAAAATTGAGAGTTATGATAACCTATTGTATTTACATTCTACGAGTTTATCTGGCACATGACTATGTCGAGTGTTAAAATTTGGGGATTTAAATGTAAAAGTCAAAAACATACATAGTGATATGGGTTTTAACGAGAGGAACTGAGTTGGTGGTTGCGCTCATTTTGGTGGTTAATGAAATGAAACAATTGAGTAATTGAAGTATCGTGTGATGAAATTGAATGGTCAAGTTTGAGCAAGAGTTTCTCCTAAGTGAAAGACTGAAAACTTACGCAATGTAAGGTAGGCATTTCCTTCGAGTTAATCCCTGTAAAAGCATGCTCTTGGACAGCCCACCCATCGATGTTTCTGAGAAAAACTAAAAATGTGTGCTCTCCGTGTCGGGTTATAAAATAGGTATTTATTCCTCGAACCCCATGTGGCCCGGTGGCAAGAAATATGCCCGAGTCTATAAGCGTCGTCCGGCTTGGTACTTGGTTGAATTGATGAATAAATTGGATTGGTAAAATCTTAATTGGATGAATGGATAAAATGATGGGATATGGAAATGCATTGAGTGGGTTTCACATGGTGAGATGATTGGTTATAATCGTTAATTTAACTTTAACTATAGAGCTTCGAACAATAACTCTTTTGTTGAAAAGTTGGTTATGTGTTGGGAATTTGGCTTGGGACAAATGATGTTGGTTTTGGATAAACTTATGTGTGTACGCCGCATAATTATCTTCATATGTCATGCATATGTTCATTGTGAGTCTTTTTCCTATGAGTTTCGGCTCATGTTGTTTAACAACATTTCTGATGATAGCGGGAAGAAGGTTTTGGAGAAAGATGATGGTCGCTGGACTCTTTTTTAGTAACTAATCGGATTACACATTATGGGATAGCATATTTTTGAAAAATAAAATTGTAAAGATGTAATTATTATTTTTCTTTGGAATACTTGAATTATTGTAATTTGGGTCAAAACACCCGTGTTGTAAGGCCTTAAGGTCATACGTTCATGTTATGTATGCATGTGAGAACGATTTGTTCGTTTGTTAAGTTGAAAGTTTTAATCCTTTAACAATGTATTTTGATACTGAAGTTTGATTTCTGGTCCATGGGTTGAAGTATCGTGATTTTGCTCACAAATGTATGTTTTAAATCTCAAATTTGCTAATTCAAAATCATGTTCAAAGAAGGAGAAAAAGTGGTGATTTTTCTAACACTTAGAAAATCTTAACTATTTTTTAGTAGTGAACTCTCGGGTGCTCCGCTGCTTGAGTGATGAGGAGTCTGCTCGAGCGGACGCCGCTGGGTGGTTTTTTATTGAAAATTGTTGTAAAACGGGGTTTTTCCTTAAATATTTTTGGCTACCTTTTGTGATATGAATTAACTATTTTTAGGGGTCGTTTACAAAAAGAAACGGTCACTTTTATTGGAATAATTTTCTAACTTTGCTCGAGTTTTATTATTCCAAAATCGGGGCGTTACAATATTTGTCCCTAAACTTGAGAGTGAATAGACTGAGACCGATATAAGAGAGATACAAAAAAAATGCTAAGGTTATGAATCTTCTATGTTGCTCTCTTGACCCAAATGAGTTCAATAGGATCTCCACCTGTGACACTGTCAAAGAGATTTGGGATATACTTGAGGCTACCCACGAGGGAACCAACCAAGTCAAGAAATCTAAAATAAGCATGCTTGTTCATAGTTATGAATTGTTTAAAATAAAGCATGATAAAACTATCTATGAAATATTTAGTAGATTCACTAATATTATTAATGGATTAAAATCTCTTGGCAATGTTTACTTTAATGCAGAAATGATGAGAAAGATCCTAAGATGCATGCCTAAGAGTTGGGAAGTTAAAGTTACTGCAATTCAAGAAGCAAATGATCTCACTACTCTTAGCTTGGAGGAGCTTCTTGGTTCATTCATGACTCATGAGATGAATATGAATATGGATGATGAAGATGATAGCAAAAAGAAGAAAGGCATAGCTTTCAAAACCTCCATTCTTGATGATGAATCTAATGAAGACTCCACCAGTGATGAAAATGAAGATCTAACCTTCATTAAAAGAAATTTCAAAAGGTTTTTTAGAGGTAAGAAACAAGGAAGAAGGAGATTGTTCAAAAAGGATGAGCACAATGGAGAGCTCACCAAGTTCAATGGTGAGTCAAGAAGATTCAAGAATGATCACAAAAATGATGAGATCATTTATTTTGAATGCAAGAAGCCTAGACATATGAAGGCCGAGTGTCCCCAACTCAAAAAGCACTTCAATAAGGGATTCAAGAAGGCAATGTTGGCTGCATAGGGTGAGAGTGAAGATAGCAGCTCCGAGGATAAAAAGGAGAAAAATGAAGTTGCTAACCTTTGCCTCATGGCCAAAGAAAACAATGAGGTAACCAATGACCCCTTTTTTTTTTATAAGAACTTCAAGTTGCATTTAGAGATTTGCATGACGAATTAAAAAAATAGGTGCTAAGAATGCTATTCTTAAAAAGTTGGTTCTTTCATATTCTTGTGAAATTGAAGCTTTAAAAGAAAAAAAATATTTGCTGTCAAACCAAAGTTTTATCCTTGAAAAATGAAAATTAAGTTTTAAATGAAAGGGTTGAAAACCTAACAAAAATTGTGCATAGATTTACTCTTAGAAAAGAAAACTTAGACAAACTTCTTGAAATGTAGAAGTGTGTTTTTGACAAAGCTGAAATTGGATATTAACCAAAGAGAAAACAAAAGTTTTTGAGCAATATTTTTGTTAAAGTATCCTCAAATCATTTCAATACTACTTGCTTTAATTGTTATGAGTATGGACACACTGTTACACATTGTCTATATAGAAAATCACATATTTTGACTGCAAAAAAGATTTGGATTCCAAATGGAAAACACCCACATGGAACTAACACCAAAGGACTTAAGAAAGTTGGGTACCAAAAATCAAAACTTAATTTTCTTTGCAGGTGTGTCTCAAGTTCTCATTCAAGGAAGGGATGTGGTATCTCGATAGTGCTTGCTCAAGACACATGATAGGGGATAAATCAATGTTTGCATCCCTCAAACCTAAATATGGTAGATTTGTGACATTTGGTGACAATAGCAAGGGAAAAATCATAGAAATTAATTGTATCAGTAATATTCTTTTCCCTTCTATTGAAAATATTTTGCTTGTTGATGGTTTGAAACATAACCTTTTTAGCACAAGCCAATTTTGTGACAAAGGCTACAAGGTTGTTTTTGATTATGCTAAGTGTGTTATTGAAAATTCAATTGATAATAAATTTATTTTTAAAGGTCATAAGCATAAAAATGTTTACACTTTCAATCTAAATGACTTTTATAAAAATGACACTAAGTAATTAGCTGTCTTGAATGATAATAGTTAGTTGTAGTATAGAAAACTTGAACATGCTCACCTGAACTTAATTTCAAAACTTTTGAAGAAGGAGTTGGTGATTAGTTTACCCCAAATAAAACTTGAAAAAGACAAAGTTTGTGATGCAAGTCAACAAGGGAAACAAGTTTGAAGTTCTTTTCAATCCAAAATGGTGATTTTAACTTTTAGGCCCTTATAACTATTGCACATGGACTTATTTGGTCCAACGAGGACTCTTAGCCTTAGAAACAGGATATATGCATTTGTTGTTGTTAATGATTTCTCTCGATACACTTAGGTGATATTCTTAACTCATAGGGATGAAACCTTTGTCTCTTTTGCAAAACTGTCTCGGAGAATTCAAAATGAAAAAGATTTTCGAATCACAAATATCAGAAGTGATCACGGTAGAGAATTTGAAAACAAAAATTTAAAAAAAATTTGTGATGAAAGTGGTACAAATCATAACTTCTCTACTCTTAGAATTCCTCAACAAAATGGTGTTGTTGAGAGGAAGAATAGGACTTTAAAAGAAATGGCTAGAACCATATTCTGTGAAAATAATCTACCAAGATACTCTTGGGCCAAGACTGTCAACACAGCTTGTTATATCGTGAACAGAGTCATGATTCCAGTTTCTCTTAAGAAAACCCCATATGAGCTATAGAATGGAAGAAAACCTAACATCAGTTATTTTCGTGCCTTTAGATGCAAATATTTTGTTTTGAATAATAACAAAAAAAATTTGGGCAAGTTTAATACAAAATCTGATGGAGATATTTTATTAGGATATTCTATATCTAGTAAAGCATATAGAGTTTTTAACAAAATGACTCTAGTTGTTGAAGAATCTATGCATGTTGTAATTGATGAAGTTAACCACGGTTCTTTTAATGAATTTTGTGAAGATAACTTAGTTGATATAAAAAAAGGTATTGAGAACATCTTCATCAAAGACCAAGAAGAGCTAAACCATGAGGTAGGTACAAATGCATAGCAAAATGAAGTCCAACAGGCTACTCGTACTTCAAATCAAGGAAATCCAGATTTGCCTAATGAATGGATGTATGCTCATGGTCATCTAAAAGATTTGATCATTGGTGACCCATCTTAAGGTATCAAAACTAGATCCTCTCTACATAATATTTGTGGTAATTTTGCATTCGTTTCCCAGACTAAACCAAAATATTTTGAAAAAATTAAAAATAATAAATTTTAGATATTGACTGTGTAAGAAGAGTTAAATCAGTTCGAGAGAAATAAAGTTTGAACTTTAGTCCCAATATCTAAGGAACACTCCATCATTAGTACAAAATAGATTTTTAAAAATAAAATGGATAAAAATTGAGTACTTCTTAATAACAAAACTCGATTGGTAGCCCAATGTTACAATCAAGAAGAATGCATCGATTTTAATGAACTTTTGCTCATGTGGCTAGGCTTGAAGTCATTAGGATGTTGCTTACTTTTACATACTTTCAAAACTTTAAACTTTACAAATGGATGTCAAAAGTGCATTTCTAAATGGTTTTATTTCTGAGAAAATTTTTGTGAAACAACCTCCTTGATTTGGAAATTCTAATTTTTCAGATAATATTTACAAACTTACTAAGTCTCTTTATGGTTTAAAATAAACACCGAGAGCTTGGTATGAAAAGCTGAGTAAATTCTTGATTAAAAATGAATTTTCAAGAGAAAAAAAATCTTTTTATCAAGTGTCAAGGAAAAGATATACTTGTTGTACAAATTTATGTAGATGATATTATCTTTGGCTCAACTAATGAATCTCTTTGTAAGGATTTTGCTAAGTGCATGCAAAGAGAAATTGAAATGAGTAAGATGGGAGAGTTCAACTACTTTCTTGGATTTCAAATCAAACAATCACAAGAAGGAATCTTTTATTGGAGGCAAAATGCCAAGATCATTGATTTGTAAATAATTTTTTCAAAAATAAAAACTAGATGGGCAATCGCCGAAACAGGCTCCAGATAAATTTTTTTTGAGGTCGAAAGATCAAAAATAAAACCCGTGCCACCACAGTTAATTCAGATGAATACTTTTTGGTCGATTATTCAACTACGAATTTTGATTTTTCGAGTTAAAGCTCCTATTAGACCTTTTACTGTATTCTTGATGCAATTCTCGAACATAGTGTGAGCTACGATCTTTCGAGAACTGAAACTGGCAAAACTTGGACAACCTTAATATTGAAAGATAATTTATGAATTTGGTTCAACGTACCCGTGTATTTATAGGGCTATAGCAAGAACTTGTGGAGTAATTATGATAAAGACTTTCGGTGTAATTATGAAAACCTCGGTGTATTTATATGGCTATAGCGGTTTTCGCAAATATGCAAACCTCTCAGTGGTTTCTGTAATTATGAAAACCTTGCAACAGTTTATGCAATTTTCATAAAATACTAAATTACAGTTCACACCACTAAAGAACTGTAACTGCACTCTTAGTCATAATCTCAAGACTAATTTGCATTGAGCTCCTGTTATTAAATGCTTAACTCATCTCTCCACGTTAAGATTCCCGATACCCTCCAATTAAATTTAATTATTGATGATTTAGTTTAATCGGTATCTTAAAAATTCCTTACGCCACTTTGCTTAACTTATTTGACTGTCGAAAAATCAAATCTACCAACAGGGTTTGGCCAGTCAAAACTTATAAGCTTCCATAAAGAGGTATCGTCATTCCCGATCAATCGAGACGTGGATTTCGTCAATAATTAATATTCACCATATAATTAATACATCTATTCAAGTCACCAGGATTATAGATCCATAAAAGATCGCACTCTTCAATGAATTAAAATAACAAATATTGAATATATACAAATAATAATTACTTTGGGATTAAGAGCATAAGCACTCATAATAACTTTGGGGTGTGAATTAATTTACATAGTCAGTATAAAATTAATTACTCAAATGTGGTCCTATTCAATACACACAAAGTATTCTAGTTTAGCGAGTCGAAATAATAAATGACGCTATTATCTGTTCTCTGTAATCAAGACAGGTTTACTAAAACTCTGTGCTACTATCATATCGATGGTTTGTCCATTTCCATCTAATATGTGAACAAGAACTTATATTTTGCAAGAACCTATAATCTGGTCTTCTGTGCGCAAGCCGTACTCTACACACCGGATTAAATACTGTATGGAATAAAAGGCAACCATGCATAACGTTAAAGAAATGATATTACATACATTGCTCATTAAGATTATCATAAACTAAAAAATTAATTTTATTAAAATAAAATTAAATACTAAAATCAAAATAAATTTATGGTTTTTAGTTTATAATCTTGACAGTCTCCTACTTATACTCAAAATCATAATGTTATACATCTAACTCCCATGCCCTCTACATGACTATGAAAAGTTTTAGCCGGTAGGCTCTTTGTAAAATGATCTGCAACATTATCTCTTGATGCAATCTTGGTCACAACAACATCACACTTCTGTACAATGTCTCGTATCATGTGATACCTACGTTCAATGTGCTTTCCTTTCTAATGGACTTTTAGCTCTTTCGAGTTTGCAACCGCTCCGTTATTATCACAATAAAGTGTAATAGCCGACTGAATTGAAGGCACCACATCTGGACCCAACAGGAATTTCCTAAGCCAAACGGCCTCCTTGGCTGCTTCAGAAGCTGCCACGTACTTGACATCCATGGTGGAATCAGCAATGTAGGACTGCTTGATACTCCTCCAACTAATAACTTCACCTCCTAAAGTAAACACATATCCTGAAGTAGACTTACGGGAGTCTTTGTCTGATTAAAAATCTGAGTCTGTGTAACCTAAAGGTACTAGAGTGTGAGACCCTGACCTGTTTTTTTTTTTGGCATTTTTGGACGCGCGCTACGTGTTTTTGTTTGAGCATATTTTTACTGCTTTGATGCATGATCGGGGCTAGATATGCATGCGGGGTAGATTTTCGGGGCCGTGAGCCGTTGTGGCTAATTCTTAAAAAAATTTTAAAAAAATATTTTAAAGGCTTATAAATATCTGAAGTTAGATATTTTCAAAAAGATATTTTTTAAAAATTTTTCAATAAGCTTTCTGTTTTCTCTATGCCTTCTCTATAAGTTCTCGAGGGCCCGGGGCTCAGTTTTCAACAATCCAACATCGGATACTTGCTTTTGGCGTCGTGGACTGTGCAACCATCCGGTTAGAATTTGATTCCAGCGAAACTCAGTTTTGCATGTGGTTCGAGGCGTCAAATTTTAAACTCACTGAGGTAGGATTCTAGACCTATATGTGTTATAAGGGTGCTATGGGTATTCAGGTGTCTTTTTACCGGTCGAATTGTTATAGATCTAATTTTCTGTAAAGTTATATTTTTGTGTTAAAAATTGAGTTTTTGTCGATTTCGGTGGATGGAATCGGGTGTAAGGAGTTTCTTGTGAGGTCTTGGTGTTAGGCCTAAGCGTGTGGATGTTCACGGGTGTTGATTTGGAGTTTAGAGGCTTCGATTCGAGGTTTAAAGGGCTGAACCCGTAGCTTAAAAACAGTTTCTGGGTGAGTTCGGTCGACTAAACTCATAGGTTCAGTCGATTGAAGCTTGGTTTTTGGGATCGATCGACTGGACCAGGGGTTTGGTCGACTGAACCGTGTTCCAGGGAATTTTTGGTTTTCCAGTGTGGTCTTCGATCGACTGGGGGCTTGGTTCGATCAACTGAAGTACTAGGGTGTGTTTTAGTGGCTCTGTGGTTGAGCTTTGGTTTTTGATTGGTGTCATATGGTATTCAATTGATTGATTTATGGGAATTAATTGATTCAAATACCTGTGGATTCATTTTGGGGGGTTTGGTTAATGGCATTGTGGTTTTGGGGGTTGTGTGATGGCCCCAGGTGTTTATGTGATGCTGTTGTCGGGTGTGACGTGCATGGTTAGTTTAGGGTATGTGGCACGGTTGTGTGAGTGCTGGTTATGTGCGCGACGTGTGGGTTCGTGGTTTGGTTAAAAGTGGGGTTCTGGTGAGAATCGTCTTGTGGGAGGTTCAGGTGTTGATCTTCGAATTTGGTGTTGATTGTCCTTGTGTGTGGACGGGTCCTAATTTGTGGATGGATTGTTCGGGTATCGAATGACGGCTGTGTGGCATGTGATGTCTAGTCGGGTTATATGGTTATGTGCATATATAACTGTTTATTGATGTATGGATTATGTAAGTGGATTATATGACATGATATCTTATGTGTATCGTGGTTGCATGCTGTAGAACTCAGAGTTTTATTAGGCATGAATGTGATGGATTTTTGGAGTACATGCATGTGGCGTATGTGGTATGTTATATGCATTTAAATCTCGATTAGGTTATGCATAGGAATGTTTGGTGTTATCCCGTAATTTTAGTATTATCCTATAGTATGTAGTGTTATCCCGTGGTATGCGGTCTTATCTTGTGGCATGCGGTTTTATCCCATGGTATAATCCGTGGTCGGCGGTTCCATCTCGTGGCTTACGGTAAAGTATGCGGTCTTATCCCATGATTTGGTTTGCGATTTTACCCCGTGATTTGGTCTATAGTTTTACCCCATAGTATACGAATTTATCCCTAGAATGTATGTTTATGTACGGATCTTTATCTCTGTGTTAGGACTATGGTTGCGGCGTGTAAGGGCCGGTTGTATGTATCATGGATTGCATGTATTGCATTATTGGACGGATAAACCAGTTTTCAAATTATTTTTTAGAGTCGTGTGAATCGCGATCTAACAGCTGTTTTTCAATTGTTTTCAAGGCTCATATGAGTGAGTCGAAAACATGGTTTGTACTGTTGTTTTCTCATTTGCATGTGAAAACTATTTTTAAGGCTTGAAAGAGAGTCTAAAACTGTGCTTTGGTTTCCTAGCATGTTTTGTTTATATTTCATACTGATCTAGTTTCTACACCGCCTTGGCTCACGGTATGGGATTTACTTTTTTTCAGGTACCGGTCACGCTGGTTGATCTGGAAGTGCCGGAGGAGGTGGAAGAGTGTAGTCTTTCTTTTTGTTAGTTTTGTTACATATATGTTGTAACATGTTTCTCGGCGTTGGAGCCTTGTAATGTATGTCGTTTGGCGTTTATATATAATGCATGTATGGTTTACTTTTAGAGTGTATTCTCGGGTTGGGTGTATGTTTGGCTATTAATGGGTGTTTTACGTTGCCCAGAGTTTGGGGCATGGCAACTTGGTATCAGAGTTCTGGGTTCGAATACCTATGAGCCGTGAAAAGAGGTTGCATCACCGTGTGAGATTGATTGTGTGTGCTTGACTGCATGTGTTTAGATGTTTTGATAATATGAACGTGATAGCATGCGGGTCATACGTGAATGATGTGTATATGTGAGTATGGGGGTTGAATCTTAGGAGTGATAGTCCTATCTTTGGGCATCTGGTTTAACAAACTCGGGGGGTAAATTAGAAACGCATTTAGTTGACTTGATTTCTAACAGGGAGTCTGAGTAGGTTATCCAGATTGACATGTCATTCTTGTTGGTTCTCCTCGGTATGTGTGGTTGTCTAGCATGAACTTAGGTGGCTATGTGTTAGCATGCTTATGTGGTTAAGCATTTATGTTCATGCTATTTGCTGCATCTTATATGTTGTTTTCTTTCATATAGACGCGATGTCGGCGAGGCCGTGGTCATGCTGTTGGCCAAGGGGATGTTCCTATCCCTGATGCTGGGGATGCAAATGCTCCCCAAGGACCTGTTGACATGGTAGAGTTGTTGCATGCGCTGGTGGGTTCCATCGGCCAGCTGGTTGAAACCTTTAGAGGTGAGACTATTAGGGAGAGGGTGCCGGAGGCCAGGGCGACTGTGGCGATGCGAAAGTTTAAGCGCATGGATCCGCCTACCTTTACCGGAGATCCCGATCCCATTGTGGCGACGGAGTGGCTGGAGTTAGTGATATTGATCCTTGACACACTACAGATCGTGGAGGATGAGTTGCGGGTTTCTTTTTCCACCTTTCAGCTGAGGGGTGCTGCTCACGCTTAGTGGAAATATGCCAGGACTATAGCAGGAGTTACTTAGGCAGCTTTTACAGGGTGTTTCTGGAGAAATACTTTCCAGCTTTGATGAGAGATTTGTACAGGGAGGAGTTTTACACTCTTACCCAGGGGGCGATGGACGTCATGCAGTATGAGTCCAGGTTTACTTGCTTGTCCTGGTTTGCACTTGAGTTGGTGAGCACAGACGAGTTGTGTTCTATGAGGTTTAAGAGAGGCCTGAGACCGGCGATCAGGGAGCGTGTGGTAGCGATGGGGATTCGTGTGTTCACGGAGCTGGTGGAGGCAGCAGCGAGGGTGGAGAACACCATGATTGAGATCTGAGCTTCTAGGGAGGCCAGGATACCGCAGGGTGGAGCAGAGGCGCAAATAGCTGGGCGTTCCAGCAAGAGGCAGAGGTCCTCTGGTCCCAGTTTTCATCCATCTGGATCACAGCAGTTCTCTGCACCAACACCATCAGTGGCTTCGTCAGGGAGGCTAGAGCAGAGGGAGGTCAGATGTTTTCAATGTGGACAGTCGGGGCATCGTGCACCAGATTGCCCGCAACCGAGGCAGTCTCGGGACCCACAATTGAGGCAGGCTTAGAGTGCCATACAGGATCCGTCGCAGGGGACGAAGTTGCCCATTTGTTACAGATGTGGTCAGACTGGACACATCCGCAGGACTTATCCCCAGAGGGAGGATGCATCAAGTAGGGAGGACACACCAGTGGGTTCTTATGCACAGGGTCGACAGCAGCCTTCAGCAGTACAGACTTCCTGGATGGCAGGTGGGAGTACATCAGTTTAGTTAGTGTAGTAGTCAACAGCGCCAAGTTATGGTGGACAGGACAGAGTGGGGTTGCCCGAGTGTATTCTCTTGCAGCTCGCGGTACATCTAGGGCACCGGTCGTGCTAGAGGATGTTGATATACCTTCAGCGAGCAGAGGTACTTTTTGAGTAGGAAGACTTTGGACCAGTTTCCTTTTTGCATCTGTTTGGGGTTGGTTATGGATCCCGTGGACGGTGTGTTGTGTTGAGGCATGGTTGGTGAGGTTGTGAGGTTGGGAGTGTTGTAGATCCCGTGTTTGTGAGATAGTTGGCCATTGTCTAGGATGCCTGACCGTGTTTGACTATATCCTAGGAATGGTTTAGCTTACCATCTCGTATGCCGTGTCGATGTGATCGACGGCTTGTTCTTTGATCTTATGTTAAATTTCGGGGACGAAATTACTTTAAGGGGGTAGAGTTGTGAGACCCTGACCCGTTTTCCTTTTCTGCGTTTTTGGACGCGTGTTACGTGTTTTCGTTTGAGCATGTTTTTACTTCTTTGATGCATGATCGGGCATAAATATGCATGCAGGGTAGGTTCCTGTGGCCGTGGGCCGTTGTGGCGCGATTCTCGAAAAATTTCAAAAAAGATATTTTGGAGGCTTATAAATATTTGGAGTTAGATAATTTTAAAAAGATATTTTTCAAAACTTATCCAATAAGCTTCATATTTTCTCTATGTCTTCTCTCTAAGTTCTCGAGGGCTCGGGGCTCGATTTTCAACGATCCAACAGCAGATCCTTACTTTTGGCATCGTGGGCTACGCAACCATCCGGTTAGAATTTGATTCTGGTGAAGCTCAGTTTTGCATGTGGTTCGAGGTGCCGAGTTTTGAATTCATCGAGGTAGGATTCTAGACCTGTATGTGTTATAAGGGTGCTATGGGTAATCGGGTGTTTTTTTACCTGTCGAATTGTTGTAGATCTGATTTTCTGTAAAGTTGGGTTTTTGGGTTAAAAATTGGATTTGTTTCAATTTCAGTGGATGGAATCGGGTGTCGGGAGGTTCTTGTGAGGTCTTGGTGTTAGGTGTAGGCATGTGGATGTTCACGGGTGTTGATTCGAGGTTTAGAGGGTTGAACCCGTAACTTAAAAATGATTTTTGGGTGACTTTGGTCGATCGAACTCTTGGATTGAAGCTTTGTCAGCTATTTAATTTTACTTGGCATGGTCAGTTGCCTAGATAGTAAAATTAAAAAAAATTGGCCTGTCTAGTCTGAAGAAGGATAGTTGACGTCCACCCATCGTGTCATGCTATTCTCAGGTTATCAGGCTTCTGGTGAATTAAATTTTAAAATGGCAGAAGGAATCAAATTAAAATGAATTCAATGTTTTGCTCATCATAATTAGCGATTTTATTTAATTATGTGATTCTCAGGATTAAAATAGATTTCAACCCACTCACTTCAATACTCAAAGAAAACAAACTTACGGTACCAAATTTTGTTGACTAGAAATGTAATTTGAATATAAATTTAACTACAAATGGTATTTTTTCAATATGAGAAAAAGTGTCTGTTTCAGAAAAACGTTCTTCATCGGGGCCGAAAGGCATGAAGAAGAAAAATGTTCAGAAATAGGGAGACACGATTTTCAGGGTAGTTAGTGGGCCACCGACTGGTGCAAAAAAGTCAAAAGACAGAGGTTTTCACAGCAACCAGACCCGGTACTAGAAAAATTTATGTCCAGTATTTCTCAGAAAGCAGAACAAATAGGGTAATTTCTGTTCACTGGTTGTGAAAACATATTTAGCGGTGTTATCTACCGGTACCTGGTATGTAGATACGGGAGCCACTAATCATGTCTGCAATTTATTGTAGGGGTTCTAGCAAACTCGACAACTTAGTGATTGAGAGATTTACCTATATATGAACAATAATACAAAGGTAACAGCAGTTGCAGTAAGAGATGTCACTCTCAATTTTGGTAGAGATCGAATTTTAATATTGAGATATTGTCTTTATGTACCTACCATTAGAAGGAACTTAGTTTCTGTTTCTGAATTGCCTAAAGACGGATATTTTGTTTATTTTAATAACTCTATGATTATTAAAGATAATAAACAGGTTATCTGTTCTAGTACATTGGTAGATGATCTTTATATTATTACTCTAATCTCTCCTACACTGTAACTAACTAAAACGAATAACACATCTAATTTACCATATAAGAAAAAATTTCTATTTTTAATGGACCAAACGTTTCTTTGGCACTTACGCTTAGATCATATTGATCTAAAAAGGATAAATAGACTGGTAGCAGAAGGACTTTTGAGTTCATTGAAAGTGGAGGCACTTTTAGTATGTGAATCTTGCTTAGAGGGAATGGTGACCAAGAGGCCCTTTTCAGCCAAAGGCTATAGAGCTAAAGAAGCATTGAAACTGGTTCATTCTGATGTGTGTGGTCCTATGATAATCTGGGCTAGAGGTGGCTTTGAGTACTTCGTTAGTTTCATTAATGACTACTGAAGGTATGGATACATTTACTTGATGCACCATAAGTTTGAATGCTTTGAGAAATTTAAAGAATTCAAGGCGGAGGCGAAGAAGCGTCTTGATAAAAGTATCAAATCACTACGATCCGACCGTTGTGGGGAATACCTCTTTGGAGAGTTTAAGGACTACTTGTCATCAGAGAAAATTACATCTTAGTTGACTGCACCTGACACTCCTCAGCAGAATGGTGTAGTAGAAAGAAAAAATAGGACTCTTATGGAAATGGTAATGTCAATGATGAGTTATTCAGGTTTACCAAATTCTTTTTAGGGACTCGATTTAGAGACAGTGGCTTACATTCTGAGCTTGGTACCTTCTAAGTCAGTACCTTCTACTCCCATAGAATTGTGCATCGGGCATAAACCTAGTCTGAAACACATTCAAATTTGGGAGTGTCCAGCACATGTACTGAAAGGGAACGCAGGTAAGTTGGAACCGAGGACAGAAGTCTATTTTTTTGTGGTGTATCTCAGGAGAACGAAAGGTGGTCTATTTTATAATCCTAAGGATCAGAAGGTCATTGTTAGCACCAATGCCCAATTCTTGGAAGAAAATTATACTATGGATCACAGGCCCTAAAGAAAAATTATTTTAGAAGAATTGAGAGGAAATACTAGTAGAACGGAAGAGGAATCACAAGTCACTGATATTCTATTACCTCGTCGTAGTGGAAGGATTATAGGGACATGTGCAAATCATGAACATGGTGCTGATGCACAGGATTCAGATTTTGTACAGCCTGTTACTGCTAGTACATAGACATAGGAAGTGCCTCGTCGTAGTGGGAGGATTGTTCATCAACCTGATCAGTATATGTTCTTGGGAGAGTCTTTTAACTGGATCCCGGTAGAACTGGATACCGAGCCCAGCAACTACAATGAAGCACTACAAGACAAAGATACTGATCTTTGGCAAAGGGCTATGAATTTAGAGATGGAATCTATGTATTCTAATCAGGTCTAGAAACTTGTAGAACCACCTGAAGGGATAAAACTCATTTGATGCAAGTGGATCTGCAAGAGGAAAAGAGGAGTAGACGAAAAGGTTGAAACCTTCAAAGGTAGGCTTGTTGAGAAATGGTTCACTGAGAAAGAAGGGATCGGCTATGAGAAAACCTTTTCGCTGGTAACCATGCTTAAGTCTATCCGGATTCTCTTATCTATTACAACTCATTTCGATTACGAAATTTGGTAAATGAACATCAAGACAGCTTTCCTTAACGGTAGTCTTGACGAGTGTATCTATATGATACAACCAGTTGGCTTCATTGCAAAGGGCCAGGAGCACATGTTGTGCAAGTTTTAGAGATCTATTTATGGACTTAAGCAGGCATTGAGGTTTTGGAACACTCGATTTGATCAAGCTATTAAGTCTTATAGTTTTGATCAAAGTCCGGATGAGTCATGTGTGCACAAGAAGCGTGACGGAAGCGTGGTGATCTTCCTAGTACTTTATGTAGACGATATCTTGCTCATCGAAAACGATGTGGGGGCATTATCTACAGTTAAAGTATGGTTATCTGGACAATTCGATGTGAAGGACTTGGGAGAAGCCAGTCACATTCTTAGGATCAAGCTTATGCGAGATCAGAAACAAAAAATGTTGGGCTTATCACAAGCAAAGTATATCGATGATATCCTTACTCGTTTTAGCATGCAGGATTCCAAGAAAAGATTTTTCCCTTTTAGGTATGGAATCACTCAATCTAAGGATAACTATCCTAAGACACCTCAAGAGATAGAGAATATGAAGGTGATTCCTTATGCTTCGGTGGTAGGAAGTCTCATATATGCTATGCTTTGCACTAGATCCGATATCTTCTTTGTCGTTGGCATAGTTAGCAGATATCAGTCTAATCCAGGGTATGAGTATTGGACTGAGGTAAAGAATATAATGAAGTACCTAAAAAGGACTAAGAATTATATGTTGGTTTACCAGACAGACAGTCTAGTACTTTGTGGTACACAGATCCAAATTTCTAGTCAAACATAGTGCTTGCATCAGGAGACAACCTTGCAGATCCTTTACAAAGAGCTTACCAGCTAAGACTTTTAATAGTCATGTAGAGGGCATGGGAGTTAAATATATAGCAGCATGGTTTTGAGTATAAGTGGGAGATTATTATGAATGGTATACTAAAAATTATGTTTTTAATATTTAATTTTATTTTAATAAAATTAGTTTTTCATTTTATGAGAATCTTTATGAGAAATGTATGTATATCATTTATTTGTTATGCATGGATGCCCGATATTCTGTATAGTATTTAATATGGTATGTAAAGTACGGCTTACACATATAAGATCAGATTTTAGGTTCCTACAGAATATAAATTTTATATTCAAAGTTTAGATAAAAATAGACATGCCAACGGTACGACTGTGCCACAGAGTTTTAGTAGGCCTATCTTAGTTACGGGGAACAGATAATAGCGTCGTCTATTGTTTCGACTCTATGTACTAGTACACTTTGTGTGTATTGAATGGGATATTTGGGGTAATTAATTTAGTACTGACTACTGACTACTGACTATATAAATTAATTCACAACTCAAGGTTTTATGAATAGTGTTTATTCTCTTAATCTTGAAATAATTATTGATTTGCATAAATTTAATATTCGTTATTTTGATTCATTAGAGGGTGTAATCTTATATGGGTCTATATTCTCGGTGAGTTGGATAGCGGTATTATTTATATAAAAAATATTAATTATTGACGAAATCTACGTCTTGATTGATCGGGATTGACGATATCCCCTTAAGGATGCTTATAAGTTTTGACCGGGCCAAATTTAAGCGGAAGGGCTTAAGGAATATCAAGATGCCGATTAAATTAAATTGTCAGTAATTAAATTTAATTGGCGGGTATCGAGAATCTTAACGTGGGGAGAAATGGTAAGCATTTAATAACAAGAGTTCAATGCATGAAGGTCTTGAGATTATGGGCCAGACTGCAATTATAGTTCTTTAGTGGTGTGAACTGTAATTCAGTATTTTATGAAAATTGCAAAAATCACTGCATGTCTTTCCATAATTACAGAAACCTCTAGTAGGTGTCTGTGTTCCACTGGAAGTCTAACTCATAATTACTCCACAGGTTCCTGTCGTTGCCCTATATACACGAGGGTAGGTTGGATCAATTTGAGATTGATACATCATATATCAGATAGTTCATATCTCATATATCATTATTGATATATTATTTGTCTTTCAAGACTTAAAAATATATCGAGATTTTACCAGTACAAGTTCTCAGAGGATCGTAACTCACACTACGTTCGAGGATCGCGTAAAGGAATATAGTAGAAAATCTGACTGGAGCTTTAACTCGGAATCAAGTCGTAGTTGAAGATTAGATCGACAAGAGGTATTCATCTAAATTAACTTTAGTTACACGAGTTTTCTTTTGATCGTTCGACGTCAAAATTTTAATCTGGAGCCCGTTTCGGCGTTTTCCCGTCCAGTTAATTTTTATCGATTAATCGTTTTAAAAAATAATAATCTTAGCAGTTTTACCTCCAACACCTCCCCCTTCTGTTGCTTCTTCCTCTACTCCATCAGTTGGTTCCTCCTCCTGGCAACTTGCTGAGTTAGTCACCCTTGTTCAAGGGTTGACCTCTTCCATGGCATCCCTTCGACAGAAGGTTGATGCAGATCTTTATGACATACGTTGTAAAGTATCATCTATTTTTTGACTCAGTGACCAAACTTGATAAAACCAACCGCATTCTATAAATAGATGTTGAGCAACCATGTGATGCTAGTAAATCTCTTAGCAAGAAGATGAAGCATGGTGTTGAATAAATTGAGAAGGCCGATCTTGTGACGCCCCATCCTCCGGGCACGTCAGGACATACCTATAAATAAAGGAGTATTCTAGCAATTCATTCATATTTATATATGTAATTATTACATCATAAAAAAATTTTAAACCGTTCAAAATTACATAACTATTACAGTTTCACCAAGAAATTTCAAAAATTACACCAAGCGCGAGAGAACTAAATATAAGAACAAAAGGAGAGATCTCGACTCTTCAAAATGCATCAGCAAAATCCACGTGTTCTTGGAACTCACCTTGTTCTTCAAACTCTTATTCTCCCTCTGAGATGATTTCCTCCAAGAACTCCTCCTCACCTGTGGCACGAATTCCATGAGCCAACGCCCAGAAGCAAAACACTCCAACCTTTTAACTACTCTTACAGCATAAAATTTACCACAACACATACCATATAACACCCAGTACAGTTTATAGTCAAAGAGACAGACAAATTTATGATAGGATAGCAGATAAGTCAATAAACATGTGCGTATGAAATGCAGATGCCCAACTCAACATGCACCTAGATTATAACAAGAATTTCACGCCGGGAATCACCAGAGTAGAATTTCACAAGTGTATGACTCGAATTTGGAATTTAGGGGTCATTTTGGAAAAATGTTCAAAAATAAAAAATTCAAAGAATGTTTTAAAAAAAATCTTTTAACACCTTGAAAACTAAAATTTGAAAACCTCTTTTGTTGAAAATAGAGTTGCCACTTAGTTTTAGAGAAAAACTAAGAAAAACAAAATTGGCTACTGATTTTTAAAATGTTAATCAGAGAAAGTGGGTTCGGGGGCTAAGGTTCGAATCGGAAAAGATGTTAGGCACCCCGTTCGTCCAACCGTAAGGTTGACCTCTACTAATCATCATTGGTTCTTTAATATAACTTCTAAAATGCATGCAAATAAGAAAAATGCTGGTGAAAAGAGAACATTCAAAATCAAGTATAAAAAATACATAAAAATATGTACATAACACTCCAAAACAAATAAGTGTCAAAAAAAAATTCTAAGTTCTACAGTATGCAATTTCTATCTAAAATATGCATGGTACACATGCCCACATGCAATATTATTTAAGCAATCTAAATTAACATGATTTGGTTAAAAGAATAGAATGCTAAAGTTGCTGAAATTACTTAAACATGAATTCCTACAAAAATAAGCTATACAATTTGTACAATATGCAGGTTATTACCTAAAGGTTGTAAGAAGTATGTAAAAAGTCTTATGTTAAAAACTAGCTAAAATAATAAAATCTAATAACAAATATTTTGTATTAATAAGCAAATATTTAAAATTTTAATTTGAAGAAGAAAGAAGTGAAAGAAAACTTACAAAAGATTGATTAAGCCAAAATAAAAAGGGTTTAGAAAATACTTTCAAACTAATAAAAAAGAAACCTAATTATTTACATAAAAGATGAAAATAAGAAAAAAAATAAAAAGGACATTAATTAGCATAAAAGGTATTTTTATGATTTTGTACTTTTTGTGGTTAATAAAAGAAAAGAAAAGAAATATAAGATAAGGATTAGAAGAAAAAAAAGTGACAAAAAAATAGAACATTTTATGAAAATAAAACTAATAATAAAAATAAAAATAAAATAAAAATAAAAATAAAATAAAATACTAGAAGAAAAAATTACACTATTGTTAAAAGAAAAAGAAAATAAAATAGAAAATAAAAGCTAGTAAAGGAAAATTAAATTAATACTAGTGAAATAACTTTAAACTAATATTAAGAAGAAAGAAAAGGAAAAGAAACATTAAAGAAAAAAGAGATGGAACATTATAAGAAAAGAAATAAAGTTGATAATAAAAAGAAAAAAAAATACTACAATAAAAGAAAAGAAAATACTAGAAAAATGAATTACATTAAAAAGGAAAGAAAGGGAAAATAAAAAAATGAAAATGAATACTAAAACATTAAATTAATGCTTAAAAGGAAAGCAACATTGAATTAATATTACAAGAAGATAAATGCTAGAAATAAAGAAAAAGAGAGAAAACAAAATAAAATGTTAGTAAAAGAAAATTAGACTAACTAAATAAAAGAAAAAAATAAATGGTAGATCATTAAATTACCATAAAAACGAAAGAGAAAAAAAATAAAATGAAATACTAGAATTAAATGGGTGTAATATTGATAATTACAACTATTTTTATGTAAGTGCTTTGATAATAACAATTAACAACATTAACAAGTTCTAATTGCTAGAAATATTAGCACTATTTAATGATTTGATAAGTTTGAATGTAAGTAAGTAAATAAACAAAACAAGTAAGCTAAATACACTAAAATATGAATTTAAACATAAATATGACAACTAATAAGCAATGTGAGAATGTAATTGAAAGGAATACGTGAATATTAACCCAATCACTCCAAAAGTGAGAAAATGGAGCTAAAAGGACAAGGGATCATAGCAGAATACCTGGATCGCTAAGGAATCCTCAAATTGGGGGAATAGAGGCGAGCAATTTGATCCTCGGGTAATGATCCAAGCTAGGGTTTGGGACTATCAGAGGATTGGATCTCGGTATTTTGGTAGGGTTTCGGCGTCGGGGCTCAGAATTACTCGACAACTAGGCAGAATTTCACTTTCAAAACTGTTGGAGCGAAAAAAATTTTGAACCGACGCTGTGACCGTAAAAAACGACGTATTCGTTTTTCATGAAAACTAAGAATTATATATTAATCTTAATAGTATGATACCTTTATGAAATTTGTCGAAAAGTTTCAAAAATCCCGAATATGTTGAAGATGACCTTGTAATCTTCTCACGTATGTTCTGGACGCACTATGACGATCACGGTGTGTAGGCACCGATTCCGATCGAAGAGTTCTCTTGCTTATTTTTTCTTCTCACACACTTCTCTCCAAGAAGGCAAAATTAATTGCCAAAAGAGGAGAGGGGGCAGCGGCTAGGAGAGGGGATTAGGGTTAGGTTATAGCCTCTTAATGATATATCCCATATATATTACTTAAGATATGTATGACCTATATATCTTCCTACCTCAGAATTAGCAAGAAATATATATCCATCATAAAAATAAATCCCCATCCCTATATTGGGGCCGGCCACCTAGGAGTAATCCCTTGGTGTGCCAAAAACCAAAATCGCCCTTCATTATTTAATTTGATCCCTGAATGTCCCAAGCGGCAAAACCGACATTCTAATTAAATTAAACAATAACCGAAACCAATAAGAAAAATATCCGTGCATGTAGTGGGCTACGTGAGGAATCACAAGGAAGTATAGGACTCGAGCTAACCGTACGAAAAAATCGGATATCCCTAACTCTGTCCCCGAGTTAGATCCTTTCTCGTAGGAGCCAGAACTTATTCCACTAAAGTTCCTGACTGAACTCCCGGCCCTAACTCAAATTATGTCTTGAGTTTTCAATTATCGAATGCACTGAATTCTCCTCACGTTTAAGATATGGATTCTCGATAAATAAATTAGGTTACTAACAACCCGATTTAGTTATCCTCTTTTCTCGCAACCGCACCGCTTAACCTTTTGATATGCCGGATCTGAAGATCCACTATACAGATTTAGTATAGTCAAACCTATAAGCAAAGCACACGAGGGGGAACTCCTCAACCTAAATCGGACGTGGTTTTCGTCAGCTGATTATCAA
>JAOTRH010142572.1:0-13709 GCA_034768845.1 Heliamphora exappendiculata | reverse complement strand
TCATTATCTAATCATGGTTGAAGCAAGGCAAGAAGGAAAAAAAATTATAAAGTTGTGTGAGTAATCTGTTTATATCGTTATAACCATTTTCAATTAGTATCTTATTAGGTATAATTTGTGTTTGAAGACACTAGTACTATTTTTGTAAAATCATTCAGCGGTTTGCAATAACAACTGAAATTACAAGAAAAAAAATTATAGTGACAGATCAATAAATTATTCAAATAATTAAATTAAATAATAACAAATTAATTAAAAATATATAATTATCGCATCCTAATTGATAGTTATACTTCAATTAAATAATAACCGATTAAAAAGACAAAAGCCCCAATGAACTTTATTTCACCGTTGGATTATTTAGAAGGACTATGAGCCCTTAAATTAATAAATATATGTCACATTAACTATTGTAATTTGTTATATAAATTGATGTTGAAGCAAAGTGAGTAGAGAAAAATTGAGAAAGTTGCGGGGCAATAAAAAGTAGAAAATTGGAAATTTGCCAAGGACGGGCATACTAGCATAACTTGTAAATGGCGAATAGTGATATGGGATAATTTGTCTGACTCTAAACAAATCATAACGATGAGAATGAAAAATGATATGAAATCAAATAAAAGATAATAAACAAGTGATTAAAATATTAAAATTTTAAAATAAGAAACAAACACGAAGAATGAGAGATAGAGAATCAGAATACAAAGCTAGCAGTAGTGATTGTGGTTTCATGCACTATTTTGATTAGAATTAATTCTAACAAAGCCATAGCCGTTCGTTGGTTAGTAGTGAGATCTTCGACCTTATTCTTATTTTTTTTGACTCGCCTTATGTTGTTTGTAGTTTTTATTGTTATACAATTTTTTTTATAAAGTTGGTATTACCGGGTGGAGACATATCAAAACTGAGAGAAATAATATGTATTTTTAATTAATACGGTAAGCATCAATTAATATTTAAAATTTTATCAAAATAATTTAATATAGATAAATAAAAAAATAAAAATCTAACTATGTGAAGCTCACCTAAGATCATCCGTGTGATCAAGCTTGCGGCTTCCTTTGATAGCAGACTCCGCATCCGCAGTCTCGTACAAAAGCGACTTGTCCGCCGGCACTTCAACTCTGTACTTCCTCAAAGAAGCCACCACCACCTGACAGATCCGCGTGAGAGGGCTTCCCCCGGGCTTCTGGTTCCGATACAGCCGCGTGCCGGAAAAGAAGCTGACGACGGCGATCGCCATGGCCACGGCGGGGATGCCGAACCCCCACCCCCAACCCACATTGTCCTGTATCCAAACGAGCACGGAAGAGGCGATGAGCGCGCCGACGTTGATCGAGAAATAGAACCAGTTGAAGAAAGAGCTCTTGTGCTTCCTCTCGGCTTCGTCGTCGTCGTCGAACTGGTCCGCTCCGTAGGAGGATACGCAGGGCTTGATCCCGCCGGTCCCCAGCGCTATCAGGTACAGAGCCAGGAAGCAGATTGTGCTCTGTGTGCGCGTCGCGTGGCAGACATCGTCATGGCAGGTTGGTTTCATTCCGGGCACTGATGCCGACAGCGTCAGTAGGGTCATTCCCTGTGTGGAATTGAAAATGGATGTGTTTTCAGTGATTCCGATTGTGTCAGCAATGGAAACGAATATTTGAATAACAAAGTAATAAAGAAATCAAAAATCCGTAATTAAGAATATACTTGGTTCACTAAGACAGCTAATTTCATATGAACTGTGTTTTAATCCGTATTTCCGAAAAATGTGTGATTCAAGAAGATGTTTATGGACCCAAAAAAATTCATTACAAAGAATAGAAATTATAAAGTTTTTCTCTCTAATCACTTTTTGACTCTCTCTGAGCCCATGTTTGGATTAATTTTTTTTTTTTACTTTTAAGTTTTTTAATTTTTTTTGTTAAAAAATAAATATAAAAATATGTTAAAAAAATCAAAAAAAGTCCAATTAAACCAAACTAGTTTGGCTTTTTTTCTTTTTTTGACTTTTAAACTAAAAAATTCCTTAAAAAAATTAACCAAAACACATGCTATATATTCTCTTCTAATTTTAGAAGACATTACCGGCATATATTTATAATCTTTCACCAAAAATTATAAAAATGTGGAAATGCATGCTTTTTTGTGACAACGTTGTCTAGACATTCCGTTCGGATGAATCTTCCAGAAACCAAGTCGTCGCCCACCGCCCAAAATAGTCCAGCCAACCCAAAGGCTTTGGTGGTGTTTCACAAATGTATCGCTAGTAATTTTTAAATTTTATTATAAATTTTAATTATAAATTAAAAAAAAATTTAAATACTTATAATTTTTACTATAATTTATAATTATTTTTTTTTATTTTAACTATAAATTAAAATCTTCACCCACAATCATAAGTTTTATTACTAGTTATAATTTATAAATTATTAGTTGCAACAATATTAAACACTACATTTCTCAAAACAAAAAACTCTAAGAACCATTTTTGTGCATTCTTACTTCTACCGTCCAGATGTCTCTTGTTTCGTCCGGATGTAATTTTGCAGGGAAGAAAATTAAGGGAACTTCAACACGAATCCAAATGGAGGAGATGATAAAAAAAGATAATCACAGGAACACAAAAGTTTTATGACTGTTTAGTTGGGTTAATGTAGGGGTGGAATTGAACTATTTCATTATAGTTATGATTATACTTTTATTTAGTAGATCAATTAGTGGTGTGTGAAAAGATCAGCTGTGAGAAGAGGCCAGTTGCCACCGTTTTCTATAGCCAGTCCCTCTAAGCTTTAAGAAATTTTCTCATGTAATTTATTACTTCATTGATGGAATAAATCTAATCCCAGAGAATGATAGATTTCTAAATTCTAAAACTATGATTTTGTGGGATAAATGGGTAAAAGATAAACTATAACTGGATCAAACACGAAACTGATTAAGGGTATTTCTGTATATTAATATATTCAGTCTCACTTAAATAATTATTTTACGCCAAATAATAAGCTATTTATTCATAACTTTTTCTGCTTTTAATCAAATAATGTTTGGTATTTAACAAATTACACTATTTTATCCATCCATAATAGTTCACCTAGCAATTATCAGTCCACCATGATTCTTAACTAAAAAGCGCGAACAAGAATACGGAATATGAATACGATACGATAAAAATATATCAATAAGAAAAAAAATTAAAAAATAAGATACGAATACGATTAGGATACGTTTGTAAAAAGTATTATTTTTTTATTTTTAGTAAAGTATTATTTATAAAAATAATACCCAAAATATGAGTAAATTCATTTAGTTGTTGCAATAATTGAGCTTCTCATACATGACAAATATTCAAAACATTAGAAATTAAAAATAAATCACAAACTTATCACGTATTAGAGTCAATATAATAAAATATAGAATAAATTAAAATTTTAAAACAAAAAATACCCAAAGAAAATTTTAAAATATAAAAAATTAAAGCATCGCGTATTCTCCACATGTTCTTCCTGTATCCTCCGTGCATCCCTCTCATATTCTCTCGTATTTTTCACGTTTTCGAGCCGTGTTCAAAATTCAAAAAAGTAAAAAAAAATATTAGATACTTATTTAGTGTATCAGATATATATATTGACGTATCGGATGCGTATTCATATTTGATACATATTCAATAAGCATACGAAACTTATTTTAAAGTATCCGTAATTCATATATTCTCAATCTTTCCACAGCACCCAATCAAACTTCAATGCCCACTGTCATGACAAACATGCCAATCCAAGACAGATTAAGATGTGCCACAATGGTAAACTGAGCAAAATTACTTCACTAAGTCATAAAAAACAAGGAAGAACTTCAACAAACCAGACTTACAAAAACATAGATGATTGAGAAGGTGGCAATTGTCCAATATCTTCCCAGATAGGCATCAGCAACAAAAGCTCCTATCAGCGGCGTGATGTAGCAGGTACCGGACCAATCTGATTGGTTTTTAGAAGCAGTTGCGCTCGACTGGTTGAGTCTGTTCTTGAAGTAAATCACCAAATTAGAGCTCATTCCATAATAAGCCAATCTTTCACAGCACTCATTTCCTACATAAAAATAAGAAATCAGCAAACGTATTTTTCGTCACGAGCTCACATGAGCAAACAAATGGAAAATAAAATTACCTAAGATGTAAGGGCAAGCCTTCCAAGTTCCTGTATTCTTCTTATTGGCAGGATTGCCGTGGTAATCTACTGTCCCATTCTTCGTATAATTATCTTCTTCTGCCATGACTTTTTTCACCTATTGGTGTGTGCTTGATTTTCTATTCTCTATATTTAGAGATTTAGTCAAACACTTGAGTAAAATCCAAGAGATGAACAGGAACTGCAAAACATAGAAATTAACAATTGGGGATGAATTTTTGTATTTGGTGTTCATGAAAATGTGAATGGTTAAAGTTAAACAACTATGAATTACAATTGAAAGTAAGGTGAGAAAACATAAACCAATTCACTAGCATTATGTAAGGTTGGATATCTATCACAAGAGATTCATGCTATGCCATGGAGGATAAGAAAACTTTTTTTAAAAAAAATCCAAAATGTGCAGAAAAGCTCCTGCAATCAGCACGATCAAAGAAATAGTAAGAACTTGGTCTAACATTTTTTATATGCATTTTTTGCACCATGAATGAACTTTTTTTTTTAGTATTAATCTAAATAAGCGTATTTTTTATATTCATTCTTATCATGAGAAATCAAAAAAATAAAAAAAATAATTATTGACCAAAAAATTAAAACAAAAAGTTCGCTCTTATCACGAGAAACTGGAAAAAAAAATCTAAATTAAGAAAAAAAAAACTGCAAAAAAGATGGGAAAAAAAAAAAGCATTAAGCTTTTTAACCAAAAAGAGGCTAAATTAATATACTGATTCACGCAAGTCAAACCAACAATTGCTATGGATATGAATGATAATCAACCCTCCCCAAGAATGATCCGAGCAACCTCTAGAGAAACCTTCCCACCCGTTTCAAAAACTATAGTGGGAAGTGAACTCCTATTTATATCGTATTCGTATATATTCAACGTAGTACCATACCCAACGTTGATGTAAGAACGCAGCTCGGACTATCACCGATCGACTTGCCGGACGTCCCCTACCTCCCAAATTGCGGGGTTGTTACAGTGACACCCGGTCACAATTCAAAAAATAAATAAAAAACAAATTTGCTCCGGTGAAAGAAACATTAACATCTACAATTTTTGTTCTCTCTTTTACTTTTCCCCCTTTTTAAGCTAGAGAGGCCCAATCACAGATTCACATACCATCTACCCAACAAACAGAACGCAAGGAGGCTCAAACCCATCAAATCTATTCAAGAAAATCTTCTGGGAAGTAAAGAAGTTGGAAAGTTCGATCTTAAACAAATAATAACAGTAACAGAATTGAGTGACTAAACCCTTTTAGCAGCCAAAGCATGAAAGATCTTCACATCCTTGAATAAAAAGCTTCTTTTCCCACATCGCACGAGTTGGAAAGGAGGAAAACAATATGGATAAAGTAAATAAAAGGGAAGGGGAGAAAAAAAAAAAGTTAAAGCAATTGATATGAATCCGAAACGTACTTGAGAGTTTTGGTGCAATACCCAGATCTGGTTTAGAGTGAAAGAGGAAAAGCCCTGTGGCAATGCTCACAAACAAAGCTCAGCCACACAGTGATCTTATTTTGGGTCTGCTTTCTCATTAAATAGATGGTAAATGCAAGGATTCAACTTCTCTCGAGTCCTTTTCGAGATTGGTCCAGTTTTGGTTTTTTTTTAAGTTCAAAATGGATCAATTTAGATAATTCGGATTATTTTTTTATTATTCACGTTAAAATATTAAAGTTGATGGAAAGTTGTTAAATGCATTAATAAATTATATTTATGATAAAAATTAAACATTATTTTTCATTTTTTAAATACAAACGTAATTTGTTAAAATATTTAATAATACTTAATTAATTTAATTTTTTGGCATAAATAATTTATATATACCATTTTGAATCCAAAACAACAGCTGAATTGTGTAATGCTGAGAGACACTTTGACCGGTAATCCAGAGAACGAGAGAGAGAGAGAGAGAGAGAGAGAAATACGTGTAGGTTATGGGAAATTATTGATTATTTTGCAGTATGATTGTTTACGTAATATTTTTTATAAATAAAAATTTATAATATATTAAGTGAATTTTTTATTTTTTATTTACTTAATAAAATAAACTCACATTATTTTTATTTATTTAATAAAGATAAACTCACATTATTTTATGTACAATATATTTTATTATATAATTAAATAAAAACATTACATAAACAAAAAAAAAACTAAGTGTTACAAAACTACTTAATAATTAGTCCTCGAATTTGTGAGAAAAGTCAACAAAACCAAAAGCTTCACTGAGGTCGTCCAGTGAACGAGTGTGGGATTTTTTTTTTTGTAACAACCTGTGTAGACGATTGGATCAATAATTTGAATAAAGAATCTAATAATGCGGTCTAAAAATTTAAGTATAGGTTATTAATAGTAACTCACAAGTTTTATTATATATCAGACTTATTTTTAATCTCTCAACGATGTGGGATGAATTATCACAATAGATGTATGCGGTGGCTATATATAGTAGTCAGTGGTAGTGGTCGAAAATAATGGCCGAATGTAGTAATTACGATGGTGAATACAGTACTTGGAGGCCGTGACTAGAGAGAGTGGTTGGAGGGGATAGTCAGAATCAATGGCCGAAAAAAAAGGATCGCAGGCGACATTTGAAAGCGGTGGTTGAAGATGATGGAGAAAAAAAGATAAAATAAAAATTTATTTACAAAATAAATGAAAATACATTTTCTTGTTTAAAAAAACATAGAAACTTTTAAAAATTGTTTATATTTTTATAATGAAAATAATTATTAAATATATTTTAATTTATAGCTTATAAAAAAATTTAAATAAAAAAATAAAAAAATATTAAATATAAACATTACTAAATGAGGGCTTACTTATAACATTTAATAGTTATCGGTGTCAAATTTAATTGAAAAAATATAATAATAAATAATAATTGTATATATATATATATATATATATACATACATACATGTGTGTGTGTGTGTGTGAACGGTAGGATGACCAAAAAATTTAATAATAATTGAGATTTATAAATATGATGACGGGAGAAAAGTAAACTAAAAAAAAATCTTATTATGACAAACAGAATTGGACTACGATCTTGTGCATGGATGATGCTCGTATCATTCTTTGAATTGGGTTCCAGCGGTTTATTAATTATTAAATATGGAACTGCTCAATTTTGAATTTTGTTTTAAAAAGAAATTCAGGGTAAAAATGATCGACATCGTAAATAACTGCAAATTTTTGTTTTTTTTTTATATTTTTTATTTTGTAATAAAAATTATTTTTTTTCCAAAACATATTTTAAAAAATAAAAAATACGTCTGATTTGTGTCTTTTGAACATTTTGGTTTTGATTTTTCAGAATATTTTAAAAGTAAATGTATCGTACTTAATTGCCCAATTAATGCAACATTATTTGCTACAAAAAAACAAATAATAACTAATTTAATGCGTACCCGTTTAAAAAAACTTGCTCAAGAAAATAAATCGAACTTACGATTTTCACATGGGACCTTCTAAATGCATTCATTTTTTTAACTAACTACATTTATAAGATATTTAAATTGCTTATACGCATAAATATCTATATTAATAATTATTCTCAACATAAGATAATGTTTATATATTTTCGTTTGGTAATTTGATTTTGAGTTTAATATAAAAAAAAATACTGGACTTAGAGCCAAGGTTTTTTTTTTTTACTTTAAATTGAATAATTAAAAAATATTTAGTTAAAAAATAAAATTAAGCCACTATGCGTAGAAAAAATATTAAAATTTGAAAATTCACCTTTTTATAACTTCTGCAAAAAAGAAATTAAAATTTTAATTTTAAATCAAAGCCAAACAAATCTTATGGTTTCCCAAGAATGATAATTTTGGTAGATGAAACTTTGAAAGTTGGGTTGGGAGAGGCGAGAGAGTCTATGGGCAAATTGGGCATGTCTCCATCATATATTGATTGAAAGGATAATTTTGTCGAATGAAGAAGAATCTGCATTCCACTGGAGTTCATCACTTACACGCCTAATTTTCTCAAGGAAAATGATAGCTCATATCATTGTAAATAAAAGGTTAAAATATGTATATTAATATTTATACAAAAATAATATTTCTAAACTCCCTCATTTAACAATTGATTTGCACTAATTGATTAATCCAAAAATAAAGTACCACAAATAAATAAAACAACTACACAAATAAATAAATCAAATAAAAACAATCACGCGAGACATAACAATTTTTACGTGAAAAACCTCAAACTGAGTAAAAATCACGGGACAAATCTAAGCTCAGAAAAATCAAACACTAGAGATGATTTTAATTACAAGAAATCTTACAAACAACCGTTGATTCTATAATCTACAAATGTAAGTCTACTATTGCCGAATCTATATGCACCAAAGAGTGTTTAATTGCTGCTAAAACCTATCATCGAACTTCAACTGCTAATAAAATTCATCACCAGATTTCAATCCTTGAGAATCTATCCAAAAGTCTCCACGAACTCGAATGAAAGTTAAAGATTTGGTTGCTTAATGACAATCTTAAAAGTACAAAAATTATTGAATCATAGTAAATCGCCTCTCAATACTTCAAAACAATCACTACATATAAGAAAACCTTAAGACCGATCGAGCAGTCTTTAGACCGCTAGCAGTCTAAAGTAACTCGTAGCTTTTTGCAGTTTCTACGCAGTTCTATCAGTTACAACTTATTATTGCAACACTATAATGTTTCACTCAATTTTCAAAAAATCAAATGTCAAATATCAAAGAGTAAAATTAATAACAATTTATCACAAATTTGCTAAAATATAAATTAACAAAACAAATGTCTAAAAACCTAACAAGTTGGACCCTCCTACAAGACGGTGGCTGTGGCCAAACTATCTAAGGCTTAGAGAGTGCATGTGCTCACTCTTAACGTTTTATATTCACATCTTTATCTATAAAAATAAGAAAATTTTAAAATATACCTTTAAAATTAAATTATGTTAGTGCCCCTCCAAATTATGAAATGATTTATTATTTTTATTTTTTAAATAAAAACTTTGCAATGAGGTGACTTATTCTTTCAAAGGTAATCTAATCAGGTTTGAATAATTTTTTAGTTTTAGTATAATTAACTTATTTAAATATCTTGATTATGTTAAAATTATATTTTTAATTTATTCTTTTTTTCTAAAATTAAGATTGTCTATTTATCTTAAATAAAATGCAAAAAAATAAAAATCCTAATGATTTACAGTATTTTGACTTTTGAATCTATAATTTTGTAGAGCCTTAACGCATGATTTTCTTTATTTTATATTAAACAATCATGGAGAATAATTTTAAAAAGTCACAATTTAAAATATTTCATTCTAAAAAAAATATGATAATCCATTCTTAGAACTTAGCATCAATTATAGTTAGAAATGTCTTATTCTAAAAATAAAGATAATAATTAACTCTAAAAATATAGCCTTAAGCTAGTTTCATATTTTTTAAATTTCAAGCCAAATAAGTGAAAAACTCGATTGATTAAACTATGTTTTTAAGTTGTCAATATAGAGATGAAAAATAGCTTTTTATTGTTGATTTTTATGAATTTATAATAAAACAATTACAAGCTAATCTTTAAACACTGGCCAAACAAGTTAAAGTTGTGTGATGATGGTGCGTTTTCTTATATGGCTTATCAATGATCCAAATTGCTTCATGAAATTACTCAGAAGAAATTATAAAAATTGGCGTCGATAGATTATCGGTGTATCTCCTCTAACGATCAAATTAGGGTCCAAGTAAATTTAGAGTTTAGCAAGTTAAAGAGAGAGAACAATAAAAATTTGCTAGGAGAAATATGTGGACCTGAATTCTTTCCTAATACCTTATATTTGATTTTCTAGCCACGTGTCAGATTTGTTACAGATTTGTTACGTGAAAATTTGTCAAGACCGTACATAGAGTATTACTTCTCACAATCTACATACATAATAAAATATATATCACATGCTTGATTAAATTAGCCTCTCATAGGCTATTCGTTCTTAATCAGAGTGAAAGTGGTCAAACAAATTATCGAACTAGTCACATTATCTCTTTTATATTAGATCAAACAAATATATTTATACATTTTAGAGTTTAATCGAATCAAAATCTTCTCTCATGTAATTATTGAGCAATGCAGTAATTTCATTATACAATAATTATATTAGGGCCCTCTTTGCCTAAATTTGAGTGTTTTGCTTGTTTTCGTCTTTTTAGATTTTTTTTTTATTTTTTCACTAATTTTTTTTATTTTCTTGGATTATTTCGATGAAAAAAATCGAAAAACTAAAAAATTTTAATCTGAAAATGAGAAAGAATTTCCTAAAAACAAAAATAAACAACATAAAAATTAGCTTATTGACTCATTTTGATTTAATTTTTTCTTTTTTAAACTTATTAAATATTTTTATTTTAAAAAATTATTTTTTTGCTCATCTCGATAAAAAAAAAAATTACAATAATTTGATCAAACGATGCAAATTTTTTTACCAAAAATAAAAATAAATCAAATAAAATAAATAATTAGCCCAAACAAGCCCAATATTTATACGACAGTTGAATTCTTTCATTGCACGAAAATTGCGTGGCAAAGCATGTTGATTCCAAACACAATGTTTACTCCGCATAGCTATCAATCAACGCACAGTCTCCACCGTCTTTTTATACGTGTACCACGTCGCCACCACCATAAAAACCCCCAAATTAAGAACACTCATCACGGCCAGCAGCCAGAAGAAGTAATCGACGTGCCCGTAATTCAAATTGTCCGGAATCCACCCGGGCTTCCCGTTCTTCGTACTGATCGACGTGACGATAGTCACCAGCAGCGAGCTCAGGTAGCTCCCCAGCGCCACCGTCGTGAGAGACAGAGCCGAGCACATGCTCCTCATGGCGTCCGGCGCCTGCTGGTAGAAAAACTCCAACTGCCCAATGAACGTGAACACCTCCGCGCACCCGATGAGGAAGTACTGCGGCACCTGCCAGAATATCGACATCGGCATCTCGTCGTAATCGTAGTAGTTGTTCCTCCTCACGATCTGGAGGCGAATCAGCTCCAGAACCCCGGCGGAGATCATGGAGAAGATGGAGATGAAGAGGCCAATCCCCATTCGCTGGAGCTGAGTGAGGCCGTTCTTGTGGCCGGTGAGTTTTCGGGCGAAGGGGACGATGGCTCGGTCGTAGATGGGGACCCAGAAGAGGACGCTGAGGGTGTCGAAGATGCCGAGCGACGCCGGGGGGATGTGGAAGTTGGAGTTGCCGACTCGGGTGTCCATTCGCTGGCCTTGAAGGACGAACATGTTGCCCATCTGATTGTAGACGGTGGAGAAGACGATGCCGGTCGCCCAGATTGGGAGCAGCCGCACGATGGCTTTTAGCTCCTCCACTTGCGTCACCGAGGTGAGTCTCCAAGGGTCTGCCGATCTCTTCTTGTGATCGGATTCTATTTCCACGGCGGCCTTATCAAAGAACCTGCATTTGACAACGTTGGATTAAAGTTCTAAGAATTCCAATTAGCAAAAAGCTAACGCTGGGCGGTGGATAACAGGATTATGAGATTAAACTCTGACTAACAAGAGTTTTGGTTAGCAGAACTGTTCCAATAAATGTTGATACTATGAATGAAAAATGAGTAAATCTACCGTACACTGCATAATATAATGTTTTATACATTGCATGTATACATGTTAGTCAAAAAATACTATAAATAAATAAGTTATATTATGTGATGTGTGTAGTTTACTCATGAAAAATAGGCTGGCGTGACTTTATGGTATCTCGCTAACATAAGATATCCCACGTTGGTAGGATGTAGAAGATAAAATTGGTGTATAACGATATATTAGACTATTAGTATTACTAGTAATTTAGGTTCCGCGTATGTTGATAGAAAATATTTTTAAATTTCTTTTGTATTTTTGGTGTTAAAGACGATAGAAATTAAAAATTAATAAAAAATATTTTCCAAGTCAATTGAAAATAGATTGATTTTGGTGAAGAATATTTTTCATTTTTTATGGTAAAATATATTTTACACTCTTACCATTCTACCGCTATCACTACCGCTAAGGAAACAGGGGTCGGTGTTGGGGGACAGAGGTTGGGGATTGGGGATTGGGGGTTAGGGTCAAGGGTTGGGAGTCGAGATCGGGGTTGGGAATTGGGAGCCGAGGGCCCAAGGTTCGGGGGTTTGGTGGTCTGGGGTCTAGGGCCGATTGTTCGGAGTTTAGGAGCCAAAGCCCAATGGTCAGGGGCACGGGGCCTGGGTCCGTGGTTTCCAGCTAAGTCAAGGTTCGAGGGTTTGAGGGTCTAGGGGATCGAAGGTCGAGGTTCTAGGGTTTCGGGTTGGGGTCGGGTCCAAGGTTTGGGATTCGTGAGCTTGGGGGCTGGGGTTTCGGGTTGGGGTTGAGAGCCCAGGGTAGGGGTTGTGGGGGCTCGAGATTTAGGTCAAGATTTGGGGGTTGAGGGTCTTGTGTCAAGGGTTGGGGGTCCGTGGGGTGAAGGTCAGGATTCGGCAGTCTAGGGGTTGGGGGCCTAAGGCTCGGGAGTCGAGGGTCTAGAGTTACTGGTTTCGAATTTAGTTCAGGGATTGAGAGTTCGAGGGTCAGGAAATTTGAAGGTTCATGGTCCAAAGATCACTGGCACCACCGATTCCATTGCTTCTATTACCACAATTGCCTTTAATTATAACAATAGCTACAACATTTACAAACATTATTATTTTCAAAATTTCAGCTAAACACGTAAAAAAATATTTTTTTATCAAAATAAACATTCTTAATCTTTGAGTATTTTGAGTCTACGTTCAGTTATAATTTACTTAGGTCCTTATATTCATTCTCACTCATTATCTAATCATGGTTGAAGCAAGGCAAGAAGGAAAAAAAATTATAAAGTTGTGTGAGTAATCTGTTTATATCGCTATAACCATTTTCAATTAGTATCTTTTTAGGTATAATTTGTGTCTGCAGACACTACTACTATTTTTGTAAAATCATTCAGCGACTTGCAATAACGACTGAAGTTATAAGAAAAAAAAATTATAGTGACAGATCAATAAATTGTTCAAATAATTAAATTAAATAATAACAAATTAATTAAAAATATATAATTATTGCATTCTAATTGATAGTTATACTTGAATTAAATAATAACCGATCAAAAAGACAAAAGTTTCAATAAACTCCATCTCACCGTTGGATTATTTAGAAAAAATAAGTTCTTGAATCAATAAATATATGTCACATTAACTATTGTAATTTGTTATATAGATTGCTGTTGAAGCAAAGTGAGTAGAGAAAAATTGAGAAAATTACAGGGCAATAAAAAGTAGAAAATTGGAAATTTGCCAAGGACGGGCATACTAGCATAACTTATAAATGGCGAATAGTGATATGGGACAATTTGTCTGACTTTAAACAAATCATAACGATGAGAATGAAAAATGATATGAAATCAAATAAAAGGTAATAAACAAGTGATTAAAATATTAAAATTTTAAAATAAGAAACAAACACGAAGAATGAGAGATAGAGAATCAGAAT
>JAOTRH010142561.1:0-13709 GCA_034768845.1 Heliamphora exappendiculata | reverse complement strand
AGTTTTGGAGGAGTGATTTTGGGTGATGGTTTTAGGTGAAATGGTTTTTGAGGGTGATTTTAAAATGTTAGGTGGTTTTGGGTAGTTCTGGAGTTGAGATGTTAGTTTTTGTTAAAAATTTTAATGATTGAATTAATTTGATGTTAAAATTAAATTTAAAGAAAAGTTAGTGTTATTTTTTAAATTACATGTGAGATTTTTGTTTTTGTCAGAAATTTCAGAGAAGATTAATGTAATTTATTTTAATTTTTATTTATTTATTTATAAAATAATATTAAGAGATATTAGTCAATTAATTAGTTACAAATATTTGATAAATTTAATTTTTTACATGTTAAATAAATTAAACGAATTCTACATAATAAATAAATTGAATCATAAAAAATTATTCAAAAAACGTATTAATTTAAAACACTGCTATCTATTGTGTCGCAGGACGCTCTCCCGATTCACTAAAGTGATGTAAAATGATGACGACGACGTACCAGAGGTCGACGAGAGGAAGGTGGGAGTTGTTTTTTGGGAATAATGTCAGGAGCAGAATATGCATCCGATGTTGACGCGATTGTTTTGTTCCGACGTCAAGAGAGTGAAATGGCTGTGAAATCTGGATAGTGGACTCTCGCAAAAAAATTATTAGTGGTGTTAGTTATAAAGTATTAATTTATAAATTATAATTTTTATAAAAAATTATGAATATTTAATAAAATTTATAATTAAATAAAAAAATATAATTATAATTTAAAATAAAATTTATAGATATTTAGTAAAGCCTTGCCAAATACCTTTTTTTATAGGCTGAAAATATTACGTTAAAAATACGTAATTTGTTCATCCAATACAGTGTGAGATCTGCTTTTTTGGCTGAGATCTTGTAAATGTGATACACGGTTGTGAAGATTATTTTTTAATATTATATGTATATAATAAATATATATTGATTAGACACATTAACTTTGTATGGAGGTAATTGCTGTAGCGGTGCATCCCCTCTCACTCACACTCTCAGTTTGTGTTTGGATTAAGTTTTTTTTAAAGTTTTTTAGTTTTTAAATTTTTTTTTTTAAAAATAAATATAGAAATATGTAAAAAAACAACTAAGGCTAAATAAGTGTGCTTTTTAAAAAAATTTTAAACAAATTTTTTTCAAAAAAGTTAAATCAAACATACGCTAGTCTCTTTCTCTATGACTGTTTTTATAAATAAAAAAAAATTCAAATTTTGCAATATCCTTACCATTCACCAACTCTTGACTCTCTCTACACAATGCTAATTGCTCATCTCAAAGCTTCTCCGTTTACAAGTTTTCATCCAAGCGGTAAATGCGATTGTGCAAGAATTAATATCTTTTTATTTCATTTAATTTTTATTTCATTGTTATTAGCGATGGTTTAATTGTTATTTTTTAATTTTATATTAATATAAATCCAAATGTTAATATAGAGAATTTTATTAATACTAATGATTACTTGTACATTATTTTTTTTAAAATTTTAAATTCTTAGATAACGTGGGTATTAGCATTGTTAAAATTATTAATTTATAAATTATAACTTATAACAGAAATTGTAAATTTTAAAATATATATTAATTTATAATCAAATTAAAAAAATAATTATAATTTATAATAAAAATTATAAATATTATTACTAAAATTGGTAACCGAAAACTAAACACTAACCCTACAAACTAAGACAAACACAGCAAACGGATGGATTGGTGGAATTGTAAGTACATAGGTAATTAAGGGGAAAAATTATAACTTTACGTCATGAGGCGTGATAGAAATCCCGAAAGAGTTTACCGAAAAAAAATGACCGAAAAAGAGCTTAACTGACTTGGGGTGAATGGATTGGGGTTGGGACATGGATGTTGGGTCTTTTACTTTTTTTTTTTTTCTTATTAAATTTTTTTTATACTTTCAAAAATTAAAACTTAATACAAAATATGTAAAAAAAGCATATTATTTTTTTAAATTCTGTTACTTATTTTAAAAAATAGTTACTTTTAAATTTTTATAAATGTTTTTTTTCTTTATTAAATTTTTTTTAACTTAATTAAAATAATTATACTTTTAGATTCGTTCTATTACGAAGAAATAAAAAATTAAAAGATTTAGAGAAATCGAAAAAACAAAAAATAATACAAAGGAAGTTTATTAACTTTTAAATTATATATATTTTTTATTTTTATTCAAATTAGATAGTTTTTTTTTTCTCTTGCATCAAATGTATGAGAAATTTTTTTATATATTACAATATGAAAATATTTTCATAAACACATGTTAGGAAAAATTTATCATATATCACTACATAATAATATTCTTATATACACACATTTTATAAAAAAAATTTCTCATATACACACGTTATGAAAAACTTCTCATATATCACTTAATGATAATATGCTCATATACATACATGTTATGAGAAAAATTCTTTATATATTATTACATGAAAATATTTTTATACATACACAAGATATGCGAAACTTCTCACTACATGATAATATTTTTATATACACATATGTTATGAAATTTTTTTTCATATATTACAAAATGAGAATATTCTCGTAAATACATATACCATGAGAAAAATTTTACACATATTTTTTTTAATTTTAATTAAAATAAGTAATTTAAAAAAAAAATATTTCAAGTATGAGAAACTTTTCATACATATATTTTTTATTTTTTTTTAATTTTAATTAAAATGAGCAACTTTAAAAAAAAGAATTATTTCAACTATGAGAAACTTCTCATTCATAATATGAGAAACTTCTCATACATATATTTTTTTATTTTTTTATTTTTTAATTTTAATTGAAATAGCAACTTAAAAAAAAGAATTATTTCAAATGTGCGAAACTTCTTATACATAATACAAGAAACTTCTTATACATTTTTTTAAAATTTGTTATTTTTAATTTTAAAAAAATGAGCAATTTATGAATGATAAATTTCTTAATACAATTTTTTTTTCAACATAATAAAAAATTTCTTATACTTTGATGCAAAGTATGAGCAAATTGTCCTAATTTTTTTCTTCCATATATTACAAGATGAGAATATTCTCATACGTACATATTATGAAAATTTTCTCATATATCATCACTATATGAGAATATTTTTATATACACAAATGTTATGAATTTTTTTTCTTCATATATTACAAAATGAGAATATTCTTATACACACACATACTATAAAAAATTTCTCATGCATATATTATTACACGAGAATATTTTTTTGCACACACAAGTTATGACAAATTTCTCATACTCAAATTTCAAAATGTATAAAAAGTTTCATATATCACTATATGAGAATATACTCATATACATACGTACTATAAGAAATTTTTTTTTATACTCAGATTTCAAAATGCATGAATTTTTTTTATATATTATTATATGAGAATATTTTCATATATATACGTGTTATGAGTAATTTTTCATACTCATATTACAAAGCGTCAAAAGTAACAGTGAGAATGTTCTCACAATTTTAAATATTGAGAATGTTCTCAATATTTTTTACTGCAATTAATTTATTATTTCAGTTTTTTTATATATTTTTATGATCGAAACTATTTATTATGTAATATTTATTAAGTAAATTATTTTTATAAAAAAATAAATTAATATGATATTAATAGTTTTGTGAGTAGATCGCATCTTTTGAAATATAAATAAATGGTAATATAATTTTATATACAACGGTGATAAACAAATATAATCACATCATATAGTGACTAATATTTAATTAACTTAATTTTTATGTGAGTAATAAAATTAATAAATATTATAAAATAAACAATTTTTATTATAAATATATATTAAAAAGAATACAATATATATAATCTTCTTAAACATAATCTAAGCATAAAAATATTTGGACCGGTAACACACGGTGAATTATTAATTCGGTTAAATAATTTGGTACATTGTGTGGGGGGAGATGTAGCATTTTTATTATTTTTTTAAATTTTTAACAAAAAAATCTTTAAAAAATATATTGCTAGTAAAATTAATTTTTTAAGTTTTTACTTTTTGTTAATCTAGCTATGTTATATTTTTATATTTAAAAGATTTTAACTAAATAATTAAAAATTTTAAATTACTAATAAAATTGAGTTTGGAAATCTCCCGCATGCAGAGATCCTATTCGGTCATTTAATCGAATAAAAATTTCGAAAAATCTAAATTTTTTCTTACGTTAATGATAAATAAAGCTCAACAATAAAAATGGTCGAAACCCTACGAATCTAATATTCTTGCAAAAACGAACATCGTTAGTATTTTTTTTGACAAATGGTAGCAAGCTTGTGATTTCATACCTTTAATTGCTAATATTTATGTGATAATCTAAGAACAACTTCAATAAATGGTTAAGATGTGCATTGTTCATTTTTTCCCTATTTTAAACCCCTTTTCAAACTCATTTTTGCCATCTTTTATTTGATTTTGTTTTAAACTCCAACTTACAATTAGCACTTGCTTGGGAGGTCCATAAAATTTAATTTTTAAGCGTTTTAATTTTTTAGAAATAGACGAAGAAAAAAGAGTTAGACTATATTTGGAATAATTTTTATTACAATTTTTTTTAATTTTTTGTTTTTATTAAAATGTGTAATATATATGCTCTTATCTTTTATTTTTAAATTATAGCGTTTGAAATATTAGCACGATTTTTTTTATGAGTAAAATTAATTTTTTAATTACGAATATTATAGTAATTTTATACAATAAGTTAGAGTGATTGAGATATGAATGCATTTTTTTTTTAAAAAGATGTAAAAAATAGTTAGTTGAATTTTTTAGAATGCCAAATATTATGGGCTAAAAATTATATATTTTTTAAAATAAAAACATCTTGAAAGCTAGCCAATTTGGAGCTTAATTTTTTTTATTTATAATTAAATTTTATTTAGTTAATAAAATTTGTATTTAAAAAATGCATTTAAGCACGAGTTATTTCTAATTTTAGCTACATGCCCGGGACATAATCGATGTTTATTTAAAATCAACATGCCACACATGTTTATTTTAAGCAAAATGTATGATATTTTTATCAAATGATAGCTTCTAAACTTATTGTTTTTCCTAAAATTCCGTTTTCTAACTTATTTTTAGAAAATACTTCTATTATCTCATCATTTGACGTCAGAATTCAAATCAAAATTGACAAGAAGATAGAATTAAGATGGTTTGAAAAGCACTTGATCAGCAATTAAATGCATAAAAGATAAATGCATAACCACCTGCTTAGTAGGTAATGGTTAATAAAGATTTCTCTTGATAGAAATATTTTTTTTTAATCTTTTAACAGGACAATGTTATTGTTGTTCTTCTTGTAATATTATTGGGCATTAGAACACGGTCACTAATCCGCTCAAGAACAATAAGAACTCACAAACCATGGAAAATTTGTACAATCACACACAAAATTTATATAGTTCGGTAAGGCGTGCCTATGTTCACGAAATCACATTTTCACTATATTTGATTAGAAGTATATAAGGGATAGAGTTCTTAGAGAGAAAAATACAATAGAATAAAAAAAAACATAACACACTGGTGCGACTGCAAACCCTAAGCACTTATAACAACGCGCACCTCGCATAGATTAATCAATCGGTCTAAATAACAATAGAGCGGTCAAGACATGCTCTCGGCTTTTTCTGCAGTTTACACAAAACTGTTACAAGTAACGTTAGACCGATCGAGCGGTCCTGTCTTAGACAAAAAAATTTTCACATCCTCCAAAAAAATATCTCAAAATAAAAATTTTTTTCGAGAAGAGTTTTTATTATTCACCGCTGAGTGAGCGGTGATTAACATGAGTTGCATATTAGTACCTTTGTTGCTTGAGAAATTGTGTTTTTCTCGTTACGGTTTATATTTTTATTATAATTTCGTCTATTTCATTAGTTAATGATTAAGTGACTTTTAGTGAAAGGCTAATGTAACCCATAAAAATATGTACTCGTCAATTTTATTTGATCGCGCATTTTTAACCCTCGTAGGCAGGGGATTACTGTTGATATTTTAAAAGAATAAAAATTAATATTTTAGTATTATTTTGGTTATCGACGTTAGTTTTGACTATTGATTGACTAACTGTTAATGAACGAAATTGTAATAAGATAAAAATTTCAAAGAAAAAAAAAAGTAATTTGCCAAATCACAAGAGCGTCCATGTATTAACTAAAAATCGAAAAGAATGCCAATGTTTTTTAGCAAATTATTTATATAACTATTTATTTATAAATATAAATATTATATACTTATTAAGGCCTTGTTTGGCCCTTGGCTTTAAGTTAAATAAATAAAAATTTTATTTGATAAGTCTCGAAGAGGTTTTAAAATTAAAAAATAATAAAAAAAAAACTTTTGACTCAAAATTATTTCAAGTCATAAGACAAAATACAAAAGGTCAAAATTTTTAAATTAAAATTAAAATTTTATTTTTTAAAATTTATTTTTATATAATTTTATATTTAATATAAATTTTATTTTTGTAAATTTCAACAAGTAAATTTTAAAAATATAATTTTTATAAAAAATAAATATGTATAACTAACAATATGTAAAGGTATTTTAGGAAAAGACAAAGACTAAAAGTCAATAAATAAAAAGATAAAAAATTAAGAGTAAAAATAAAAAATAAATCACTTTTTTATTTTAAATAAAAATAAAAATAAAAACTTAACTTAAAACTAATTATAAGAATAAAATATAAAAAGAAAATACTCTTAACACATATATAAACTTTAGAAGGTACGAAAAATAAAATAATGTTGATTGAGTAAAAGAAGTTGAAATAGTCAAAACCTTGAAGTATGGGGCCGGACATGTATGGCTTCTTATGAACAGTACAACGAAACTGTGTTATGTTTGACCCGGTTGAAAAAGAGTAGCTCCTATTGAAAACTCATCTCTCTAAAACTAGGGAATTATATGTACTCTCTGTTTGGCATTTAATTTTTTATATTAAAAAGCTTATTTTTAAGTTCTGTTGATTGATATATTAAATAATTTATTTTTTTACCTTTTCAAAAAAAAGTCTATGTACATCCGAGCTTGCGTTTGAACTAGCTTTTTACTATTATTTTTTTTGTTTTTAGTGAATTTTTATCAGTATTAGCCTAAAAATGAAAATGTTAATTTTTTTGAATAAAACTTAAAACAAGTTCTTATAAGACGAAAAAAAACCAACTTAGTAAGACTTTTTGCTTTTTATTAGTCTTTTCATCTTTAGTGAATTGTTTTCAAAATTAGTACTAACGGGTATACTTTTTAGAATTCTTTCGTCATAAGAAATCAAAAAAATAAAAAATTTAAACCAAAACATCATAAAAATATCATAGAAGACGAAAAAAAACTTCTAAAAAAAAGCAAGAAGGCTTTTTTGTCCAAACATATGCTGAGATACATGAGCACTCTTGACAAATTTCGCCAATGTGAGTGTGTAAGTAGAGCTGCTTCCTATAAGATTAGAGGTTAATCTCAAATACACTCATAAAAATTGGAATCAGCACAAGGCCGTAATGTGCTGGCTAATAAAGCTCATGTCAACACTTAGATTATTATGTGTTGGTATAAATTCTGTATTTTTCCTAAGCAGTCATAGTTCAATGCGAAGCACACTACCGACTATGGAGTAGAAATTGTTGTTTCACTAGTGAATGTTCAATGTAGAGCACACATTCATGATGCATAATAGTTCCTATTTTGCTCAGTAATCTATCTTTTTTTTCATAAATATTAAAAATGAGTGGAGAATGTTGGTGACATTTTTAATATTAACTAAGTTCATTGAATAAATGGTGGAGACTTACGGGACTTGATGGATGTGTTGAATGGAAGATGAATGGTTATTATTTTGAGGGAATGTATTGGCATGAATTGTTGTATGTTATTTGCACTTATTTATCTCACACTCATGAACGAATGTATTTGACCAATCATTTACTTGTCTTTTTTTTTTTTATTCTATTTTCTCCCTATAAACAGTTCAACATCTATCCCATTTCAACAAATATAAAAAAGACAATTTCACACACAACACTTCAGAGATTACAAGCTAAATAAGGGTGTTCTTATTGGTGGAGTTTTTGGCTCTACAACTTATGCATAGTTTGTGTGAGTTATACAACGATCAGTTGGGTTGTTGTATCATGGGAGTGACAAGTCAAATATTAGAGTCTGCTGCATTGGTCTCGAATTTTGCCAACCGCAGATGACTTGAATCTCCTTAAAGAGAGCGAAATATACGCGTCTCAGCCTATTCTGGTGTTGCTTGTTTTGTATTTATTGTAATTCGAAATATCAAATTATTTGTATTTCATCAACAATTTTAAAGAGATTCAAAAATGAAGCAAGCACCAGAAAAAACAAATGAAAGCACTGACGATCTCATCAAGTCCTTCCGTTTCAAGGGAGCTCATTTCAAGAGATGAAAAGGAAATGCTTTTTTCATCCTTAGCCTTCTCAAGGTAACCTACATTCTCACCGAAAAGAATCCGAACAAAATTGCTACCAAGGAGATACTGACAAGGAGTATGAAGCCTCTGCAAAGAAAGTGAAAAAATGCAACAAAGATGAGTATAATTGTCGCTATTATCTTTTGAATTATCTTGCGGATCATTTTTATCATTACTATAATAAAACTTACTCTTCTGCCAAGAAAATTTAAAAAGCTTTACAGAGCAAATATGATACTGAAGATGCAAGTGCAAAAAAGTATGCCACTAGTCGATTTTTTCGTTATCAATTAGTAGATGAAAAATTCGTTGTAGAGAAAGCTCAAGAGTTTCATATGATAGTTACAGAGATGAGATCCGAAGACATCAAGATTGGGGACAATCTTGTGGTGGCATGAATCATTGACAAACTACCACCGTCCTTGAGGGAATTCCAAAAGACAATGCGCCACAAGCAAAATGAGGCATCTCTGGAGACTTTGATCACACACATCCGCATAGAGAAGGAGGTTAGAGGCCAATATGCACTGATGACACAATAGGGTAATGGGCATTCACAAAGATAAATTTAGTTTCTGCAAACAATAACAACTTGCCCAAAAATCAATTTCCTAAGAATGCTTATATGAAGCCGAATAAAAAGAACTTCGAAAACCATGGTAAACCTCACTTTAATGATTATTAGAAAAATATGAATCAAGAACCCCCTCCACAAAATTAACAAAACAATGGATGTTTTGTATGTAGCAAGAGTGGACATTTTGCTCGAGTTTGCAAGTTTCGAAAACGTGGCTCTTTTTCTCAGGCCAACGTCATCGAGGAACCATTTGTGGAAATGATTACAAATATTTTTATGGTACAATCTGTGGAATGGTGGTGGGCAAACTCTGGTGGTAATAGGCACGTCTGCTATAACAAAGAATTGTTCAAAGTGTGCACTCCCTTCGATGAAGAAAAGGTAATTATGTTTGGTAATTTTAGCAAAACCAAGGTTCTTGGGAGTAATGAGGTAGATTAGAGGTACACCTCTAGACTAGTGCTTACTTTGAAAGATGTGCTTTACACTCCATCCATGAGAAAGAATTTGGTGTCGAGTTATTTTCTCAATAAGGCTGACTTCAAGTAGACTATGAAATATGATCGGTATGTGATAACTAAAAAGAAAAGTTTTGTCGGTAAGAATTATGCCTGCGATGGGATGTTCAAGCTAAATGTTGAGATTAATAAAGTATCTACTAGTTTCGTTTACATGCTGTCTTCTTTAAATTTCTGGCATACTCGCTTGTGTCATATTAATAGTAAATATATACAAATTATGAGTGATTTTAGATTAATTCCAAAATTGAAATTTTTTTTAAAAAAATGTGAAGTTTGTAGTAAAGCAAAAATAACAAAACGGCCTCATAAAAGTGTTAAAAAAAACTATCGAATTGTTAGAATTGATTCATATCGATCTATCTGAATTTAAAGAAATTTTAACCCGTGGTGGAAATAAATACTTCATCACTTTTATTAATGATTTTTCAAAGTATATTTATGTATATTTACTAAAAAAATAAAAGTGATGCTTTTGAGAAATTTAAAATATTCTTTCAAGAAGTTGAAAATCAATTCGTTAGAAAGATAAAAAGAATTAAAAGTGATAGAGGACGAGAGTATGAATTTTATGAATTCAACTCGTTTGTTTAGTCTTTGAAAATTTTTCATGAAATAAGACCACCATACTCATTCGCTTCAAATGGTGTGGCTAAAAGAAAAAATAAAATTTCGATTGATTTGACAAATCCCATGCTTATTGATTCAGGTGCTCCTTCAAATATTTTGAGTGAGACAATTTTGACTGCTTGCTATATGTTAAATATAGTACTACGTAAAAAGACTGTATCATACCTTTTGAGAACTGGAAGGGCCATAAACCAAATTTGGAACACTTGAGAGTTTGGGGTTATCTAGCTTTTTTGAGACTTGCAAACCCTAAACGACCAAAATTATGGATAAGAGCTACCACCTGTACTTTTTTTGGATATACGGTAAATAGTACAACCTATAGATTTTTGGATATAAAAAATAATATTACTTTTAAATTGGGTGATGCTATTTTTCATGAAGATAAATCTGCTTTTAAATTTAGAAAGAGTGAAGGTCAAGTATTTTCTGAAAATAACCGAACCAAGCTCTTCTAATCCTTCTTTTCAAAATCAAGAAAATGTTGAAGTTGAGCTTAGAATGAGTGAAAGAGTTAGAGTTGAAAAATATTTTGGTCCTGGTTTCTATGTTTTCAATATAAACGACTTCTTGCTTACTTTACAAAAACTTTGATATCGATTGATGCTATTTTCTAGAAAGAAGTTGTAAATTATAGATGGATTCACTGTTTTCTAATTAAACATGGAAATTGATAGATTTACCGCCGAATTGTAAAACCATTAGGTGTCAATTGATTTTTTGAAAAAAGATAAAATTCGATGGAACTGTTGATAAATATAAAGCAAGACTTGTTGGGAAAGATTTTAAACAACAAGTCGGCCTTGACTTTTTTGATACTTTTTCTTCGGTTACTCATGTGACATTCATTAGATTGCTAATTGCAGTAACTGTAATTTTTAATTTAAAAATTTACTAAATGGATGGAAGACCAGCTTTTTTGAACAGGAACCTAGAAGAGAAAATTTATATGGAACAACCCGAAGGCTTTGTACGGCTTGGATAAGAAAGCAATGTGTATAAATTAACAAAATTCATTTATGACTTAAAACAAGCTCCTAAACAGTGGCATTAAATAGTGACATTAGAAATTTGATTTCTGCTTGATTGAGAATGGGTACAAATCAAATGAGTATGATAAGTGCATCTATTATAAATCTTGTAAAAATTTACATATAATTATTAATCTCTATATGGATGAGCTGCTCATTTTTTACTCTGATTTGCATATTATAAATGAGACAAAAAATCTTCTTAGTAACTATTTTGATACGAAAGATCTTGTAGAGGTTAATTTTATTTTAGGGATGAAAATCACTAAAAGTAGTGATGGAGTTTTTCTTAACTAGTCGCATTATATTGAGAAAATTTTGAAAAAATATAATTTTTTTGATTGCAAGTATATAGCTACTCATTTTGTTGCTAGCTTACATCTTTTTTCTAATAAAAGTGATAATGAGGTTATTAATCAAAAGGGGTATGCTAGCATGATTGAAAGCTTACGATATGCAACTGATTGTACTAGACCTGACATTGCATATGCAGTTAGAGTACTTAGCAGGTTTACTAGCATGTCAAGTGCTGATCGTTGATAGGCCAATAAAAGAGTAATGAAATATTTATATGGTAGCAGAACTTATGACTTATTTTACAAAAAGTATCCTGCTGTACTTGAGGAATATAATGATGCCGATAGGAATACTTTGTCAGGTGATTCTCTCTCTACCATATGTTATATTTTTACATTGGGTGGTGGTGCAATATGCTGAAAGTCTAAAAAGCAAACTATTATTGATAATTCGACTATGGAAGCTGAACTTATAGTTTTGACTTCAGCATGTGAGGAGACAAATTGGTTACAAGATTTGTTGCATGAAATTCCATTATAAGAAAAATTAATTCCTCATGTGCTAATTTGTTGTGATAACTGTTGGAATTTGTGAATTTCATTGGCCATTGAAATTCAGATTTCAATATTGGACCAATTACATTTGAATTGGCATTTCAAGTGCAATTGAAGCCTGGAAACCAACAACCATAAGTGGCTATTGATTTCTAGGGTTGTACCCTCCATAATGAAAAATTCAGATATTTCTTTCTTCACTCAGAGAAGATGAAGAGACAGAGCCAGGTTCTCTGTGGGCAAGATGAAGAGACAGAGCCAGGTGCTCTGTCGGCATTCTTCTCTCAGAGAAGAGGAAGGGTCAGAGCTGGGAGCTCTGAGGTCTCAGAAGAGAAGAGGAAGAGACACAGCCTGGAATTCAATTGCCATAAGTAGAAATTGAATTCTCTGTGGCTATTCAATTCTCTGGGACTCTTCTCCTCCTTCTATAGGGGCTATATAAGGGCTGTCTCCTTTGAGAACAAAAACATAATTATACAGAACAAACACAGAAAAATACAGAACAACACAGACAGAAAATAGAGCACAGAGTGAGAAAGAAGAGAGACAGTTCTCAGATTATGGAGCTAGCTGCAAGAGAGAGAAAGACAGACGAAGAGCGTTCGTAGCCGATCCTTGGTGGTGTTCCAGAGATCGTGGAGCCATTTTATCCTGGGAGAGTGACGCCGGTGGAATCCCTACAACACCCTCAGTAGGCGGCGAATCATTCTTAAAGAAACTGCGATTGCAGGACTCGGTTTGTAAATTCCATTTGTGTTATTTCATTTCATGTAATTTTAGATTATTTAATTTGTTAAAAGTTTAATAAAGATGTATTTTCTGGATCCCCGAGCATGTATTTTATTTCGGCATTGGATAATTCTCCGAACAAACTTAAGAATGATTCGGTTTGAAAACCTGCTCGGTTTGGATCTAATTTTCTTCTCCAGAAAATACATGTTTATGCTTCTAACCCTTCTGTGAGATTGTACAGGATAATGAAAATTCTAAATCTTGGTTGGAATACGGAGAGTTTTGTTGTTCAGAGCAATAAACTCAGATCAACCCAATCGGTTTCCTGATCTGTGAAAGATCTCTCAGTTTGTGTCGACACATTTTCCTTTTGTGTCGACACATTTGCCTTATTTGAGCCTTTTGTGTCGAAACTTTATTGTTTGTGTCGACCCATTTTCTGCTGGTGTCGACCCTAGTCCTCTGTTGGACCTCTCAGTTATTTTGTGTCGACACATTTCTCAGTTTGTGTCGACACAATTCTCTGGCTCAACCTCTCGGTTCTTTAGTGTCGACACCTCCCTCAATTTGTATCGACACATTTTTTGGTTGCTATTTGCGTTGAACCTCTCGGTTCTTTGGTGTCGACCCGTGCTCTATTTGTGTCGACCCCTGAGCCTTCAGTGTTGACCCCTGAGCAGTTTGTGTCGACCCATGGGCCTTTTGTGTCGACCCTAGGGGCACGTTTCTGTTGGTGTCAACCTCCTATTTCCTTCTGTGTCGACCCGTAACAGAGATCTGATCGGCCAAGGCCGTAGGCAGCCGTGCGCGGTTGACCTTATGGGGTTTGGTAGCACTTGCTATGAGCAATGTTGCATACCGTTTAGGTTTCGAGGGCGCTGCCC
>JAOTRH010142550.1:0-13710 GCA_034768845.1 Heliamphora exappendiculata | reverse complement strand
GTGTTTAGATAATGTACAGTACTTTGAGTCATCAATGGTTGAGATTTCCTCCACGAGATCAACAATACCGATGAGTTGGGTACTGCCATTATTTTTTCGATGATTGATAATCAACTGACGAAAACCACGTCCGATTTAGGTTGAGGAGTTCCCCCTCATGTGCTTTTCTTATAGATTTGATTATGCTAAACCTATACAGTGGATCTTTGGATCCGCCATATCAAAAGGTTAAGCGGTGTGGTTACGAGGAGAAGAGGATAATTAAATCGGGTTGTCGGTAACCTAATTTATTTATCGGGAATCTATATCTTACACGTGGGGAGAATTCAGTACATTTGACAATTAAAGACTCAAGACATAATTTGAGTTAGGACAGGGAGTTCAGTTAGGACCTTTAGTGAAATAAGTTCTGATTCGTACGGGAAAGGATCTAGCTCGGGGACAGAGTTAGGAATATCCAGTTTTCTCGTACGGTTAGCCCGAGTCCTATATTTTCTCGTGATCCCTCACGTAACCCATTATATGCACGGATATTTTTCTTATTAGTTTCGATAATTATTTAATTTAATTTGAATGCCGATTTTGCCACCGAAAATATTCAGGAATTAAAGTGAATTAAATTGAATTAATGAGGGACGATTTTGGTATTTAGCACACTTAGGGATTACTCCCTAAGTGGCTAGCTTTACGAGATGGTGGGTTTAATTAAATATGTTAAGTATATCTCTTTATATCTTTTTTAGGAAGGAGAGGATATACTTAATATATTTTTTAGATATTCATATATATCAAGAGGAGGCAAATTAAAAGAAAACCCAACCCTAATTCTTCCAGATAGCCGCCGGCCTCCTCTCCTCTTTGGCAATGATTTTTTTCTTTTTAGATATCATTGTGTGACAAGAAACTAAGGTAGAAAGAACACTTCGATCGGAATCGGTGCCCACACATCGTGATCGCCGTAGTGCATCCGAGTCATACGTGAGAAGGTTGCAATGTCATTTTCAACGTATTCGGAATTTCTAGAAACTTATCGTCAAGTTTCATAAAGGTATTAATCTACTAAAATCAGTATAGTTTTCATTTTTTACGAAAATCGCATACGTCGTTTTTTATAGTCACGACGTCGATTCAAATATCAATCTCTTTTTTTTTTGCTGCGCGAGTCTCTCTCTCAAGCAATGGTATCAGAGCTACGGTTGTGTTTTTCATGAAAAACTATTGTACTAACCTCGGTTTTGAAGCAATAAGTCATTACGATCCGGTTAAATGATTGAATAAATGAATATTTTAATTATATCGTTATCGTTATCATATATCTTGACGATTTTTGTTTCGAGATTAGACTGATTGTACACCTCCTACGTGGGGTATAGGATTTTGGCGATATAATATATTATTTTATTCTAATTTTTGAATCTTTGATGTAATTGTGTCACGAAAAATAGGGATAAAAAATGAGACGAAAAGGGATGAAAGAGGTGGCAGCAGCAGCATAAGGGAGCAGTAGAGCGCTGACTTCGGGGCTCGTTTTCGGGGCATTCAGTAATCTTTTTTTACGCAATTTTTTTGCTAAAATAAAGATTTTTCGTTGGCTATCCGATGGTGGTTCGGTTGCAGTTCGACGACGGCGGAAAAGGGGTCAAAAACTGATTCAAAGTTCGGTGCGCACAATGGCGGCACTACAGAATTTCAGCCCTTTGAAGATTTTTTTGAGCCACTTCTACATCGCATTTTGACGCAATTTTTTTCGGAGATCAAGACCTCGATGTGATCTACCTACCATAATTTTTTGGGGGTTTGACAGTGGCGGCAAGGCGGTCAAACAGCGGTTGAAAAATGGCAGCGCAGGGCTGCCAAAGGAAGCAGAATTTTGGGCCATTCAGGGGCTATTTGGCTGATTTATTTTTAGTTTTTTTGGTGTTCCAGCGGTGGTCCAAGGTTATTCCGATGGTCCGAAGACTGAGAAAAAGATTCGAATATTTGACAGCTCGTTTAGGATTCCAAAACCCTAGGCGTTTAGTCTTTAATTCGAGACCGTCGGATTAAAAAATTAAACGGACAGACCGGATCATAACGACTAATTATATTTATTTTGTCATTATTTAATTATTTATTTTTTTATTTTATTTTATTGCGTTGATGTTTTTTTTTTTTCCTTTTATGCATGATTTTCATTATTGAAAGTATATTAGGAAAAACGATTTTATAAAATAAATAATTCAAACAATTTTTTAAAATGGGATAATAAATAGATAATTATTTATTTAATTTTTGTGTTAAAATTAATTAAGATTTTTTAATTAAATCCCGAGTAATTAATTTCTTTAGAAAAATTAAATAAGAAAGTTTTTTGTTTATTTTATTATAGTTATACAAAAAATATTTTAATTGATTAAAATCGAATTTATTTTAGTCAGGAATTAAAATATATTTAATCGTTTAAAATGAACAAGACGAAAAAATCCTCGATTTTTAAAATATTAAGTGGGAGAAGGGTTTTGTCACAGATAAATCCTAAAGTCTCCATTACACGTTCGTAGGAGATGTGATTATAGCTCGCGTGTCGATTTTGACTTTCGGTCTCCATACAGAATGGCTATAGTCATGGTATCTCTGGCATAAATTTTCAAAAGAAGTAAATTTGAGAATAGTGTGAAGTAAGATTTGTTCACACCGGACCCGACTCTTTGACACGGTGTTTTTTCAAATTAAGAGTAATTGTTATACACCTTACCCGTGAATAAAAATTTTCTCCCTAAAGAGTCACTATTTTTATTTGTAGGGATCAAAATTTATTGGCTATTTAATTTTCTTGGAATGTCCTATATCAAGGAATGAAAATCTTATAATTCTTTGCTCGTTGATTGTTAGACGTCTACACTACATGGTCTATCAATTGATGTGACTCTTAGTCGGTAGTTTTTTATTATAATATTTGATTTTGGCAGTAAATTAATAGACTGGCATGTTTGTCCGGATGAGTATTGATTACTAGACGTCCACACTACGTGGTCTGCTTAATCACGAAAAATTCGGACTGCCAATAATTCTTTTTAAATTAAAAGGTTGAGAGACTCTAATTTGATAAAAGAATTAAAAGAATTTTCTCTTTTGTTTTTCAGAATTTAATAATGGAATTATTCAATCCACTAGCGGCAATTCTCAAGGAACATAAACTTACTGGACCAAACTTTATCAAATGAAAACGAAATCTCAATATTGTTTTGACTTCTTACGACTATAGGTTTGTGTTCCATGAACCATGCCCTCCCACTCCTCATAATGGATCCACCGAATAGGAGATCCAGGCTTATGAGAAGTGGGAGAAGACTGATCGGATAGTTGTTACATCCTGACATCTATGTCGGATGTTTTGCAAAACCAGCATCAGACTATTGCATCTACAGCTGATATCATGTTGAACCTTATAGAAATTTTTGGTGATCAGGGTCGGGCAGCAAGGCAGGTGACCATGAGGGCTCTCATGAATACAACCATGGCTGAGGGTACACCTGTAAGGGACCACATTTTGAAGATGATCGATCCTCTTAACGACTTGGAGGTCCTTGGAGCAGAAATCGATGCAAAATTCCAAATCGATATCGTGCTGCAGTCACTACCTGATTCATTTCAACAATTATGACTAAACTACACTATGAACAAACTGGATTTTTCTCTGCTAGAATTGTTGAAAGAACTACAGGTAGCGAAAGGTATTATGTGCAAGCTAACCCATGCATTTGTTGCTGAAAAGACTTCTACTTTTATGCCAAGAGGTGGCAAGAAGAAGAAAAAAGGAGAGTAACAGAAAAATGCAAGGAAAGTTGGCAAGGTTAAGCCATCACTTACCAAGGCAAAGGTAAAGGCTCCTGAGGGCAAGTGCTTTTTCTGTCAGAAGCTGGGACACTAGAAGAGGGACTATCCTGACCGGAAGAACAAGCAAGCTGCAGGTATTGCTTTTTTTCTAGTAGTTGAATCATGTTTAGCAATTGTATCTACGAAAACCTAGAGTGTAGATACGGGAGCCACTAATCATGTCTGTAATTTTTTGTAGGGGTTCCAGGTAACTAGGCAGCATAGAGAGGGCGAGATCTACCTTCAGATGGGCAACGACTCGCAGGTGTCTGTTGTTGCAGTGGGAGAAGTAGTTCTTTATTTTAGTAAAAATAAAAGTTTAATTTTGAAAAATATTTTATATGTACCCCAAATCAGGCGAAACTTAGTTTTGATTTCCTATTTGAGGAATGATGAATATTCTATTTCTTTTAATAAGCTTTCATGCAGTATTATGGTTAAAAAATAATTTATCTGTCGTGGTACATTAAAAAATACTCTTTATATTTTACACCCTATTATTTCTATTGATAAAAATAATGAGTTGAATAATTTACATATTTTATCACTTAAAAGGAAAGTTTTCTCCTTGAACCAAACGCTACTTTAGCTTCTTCATTTTGGTCATGTTAATCTAAAAAGAATACAAAGACTGGTTCAAAATGGACCTTTGGGTTCATTGGAAGTGAAGGCACTTCCAGTCTGCGAATCCTATTTAGAGGTAAGATGACTAAGAGGCCGTTTACAGCTAAGGAACTTAGTGCCAAAGAAGTGTTGGGATTGGTTCACTCTGATTTATGTGGTCTCATGAACATCCAGGCAAGAGGTGGGTATGAGTATTTCATTACTTTTATTGACGATTACTCTAGGTATGGATATATTTACCTGCTTCACCGCAAACCTGAAATCTTTGAGAAATTCAAAGTGTTTAAGGCGAAAGCGGAGAAATAGACAGGTAAAAGTATCAAAACCCTACGAACTGATCGTGGAGGTGAATACCTCTCTGGAAAGTTTAGAGACTACTTATCAGAACATGGGATTACATCCCAATTATCTGCACCAGGTATGCCTCAGTAGAATGGTACAGCAGAAAGGAGGAATAGGTCCTTTAAGGAGATGATGAGGTGCATGATGTGTTATTCAGATTTATCACATTCGTTTTGGGGGTATGCATTAGAAACGGCGGTATATATTCTGAATTCGGTACCTACTAAGGCAGCTCCCAGAACCCCTTTGGAGTTATGGATTGGGCATAAGCCAAGTCTTAAACACTTTCGAATATGGGATTGCCCAGCACACGTGTTGGTGGAAGCAAATACATATGTCTTTTTCTTTATAGGATACCCTAAAGGAACTAAAGGTAGTTTATTTTATGATCCTAAGAGTCCGAAGGTATTTGTTAGCACAAATGCAAGATTCTTGAAAGAGAATTATGTAATAAATCACATACCCCGATCACAAGTTGTCCTTGAAGAGATGAGAAATAAAAATTTGGTACAGCCGAAAAATATACCTAATGAACGGAATGAGATACCACCTATTGTGAGTACACAGCAGGAGCTTCGTCATAGTGGGAGGGTTATTCGTCAACCCGAGAGATTCATGTTCTTGGGAGAGTGTTACGATAAGATCCCGAAAGAATATGACACCGAACCCAGAAATTATAATGAAGCACTACAAGACAATGATGCACAATTATGGCAAAAGGCTATAGAATCTGAGATAGAGTCCATGTACTCTAATCAGGTCCGAGAGCTTGTAGATCCATTATATGGATTAAACCCTTCGGGTGCAAATAGATCTTCAAAAAAAAGAGAGGAGTGGATAGGGAGATAGAAACCTTCAAAACTAGGCTTGTTGCGAAGGGGTATACTCAAAAAGAAGGGTTCAATTATGAGAAAACCTATTCGCCAGTGGCTATGCTTAAGTCCATTCAGATTCTCTTATCTATTGCTGCTCATCTCGATTACGAGATTTGGCAAATGGACGTCGAGACGGCATTTCTTAACGAAAGTCTTGACGAGAGCATCTATATGATGCAGCCAGACGGGTTCATATCGAAGTGCTAGAAGCACATGATGTGTAAGCTTAAAAAATTTATTTATGGGCTTAAACAAGTATCAAGGTCTTGGAATACTCGATTTGACCAGGCGATTAAATTCTTTAATTTTGATCAGTGTCCTATCAAGTATTGCGTGAATTGGAAGCGCGATGGGCATAAGGTGGCATTTCTAGTCATTTATGTTGATAACATTCTCCTAATCAGAAACGATGTGGGGTTGCTATCTTCAGTGAAGGTGTGGTTGTCGAGTCAATTTGACATGAAGGACTTGGGAGAAGAGGGCCAAATTCTTGGGATCAAACTCATACGAGATCGATCACATAAGATTTTAGGCTTACCCCTGTTAAGGTTGGTATTCTGAAAATCATGTTTTTAGTATTTAATTTTATTTTTACTAAAATTAATTTTTATTTTTATGAGAATCTTTATGAGCAATGTATGTATATCATTTTTTTGATATGCATGGATATATAATATTCTGAATAGTATTTAATCTGGTGTGTAGAGTACGGTTTACACACAGAAGACCAGATTTTAGGTTCTTGGAGAATATAAATTTTATGTTCATAGTTTAATGGAAATGGACATACCATCGGTACGACTGTGGCACAGAATTTTAGTAGGCCTGTCTTGGTTATGGGGAACAGATAATAACGTCGTCTATTCTTTCGACTCTCTGTGCCAATACACTTTGTGTGTATTGAACGGGACATTTGGGGTAATTAATTTAGTAATGACTACTGACTATATAAATTAATTCACACTTCAAGATTATTATAAATAGTGCTTACCCTCTTAATTCTAAAATAATTATTGATTTGCATATATTTAATATTCGTTATTTTAATTCACTAGAGGGTGCAATCTTATATGGGTCTATTTTCTCAATGAGTTGGATAGCGATATTATTTATATGACAAATATTAATTATTAACGGAATCCACGTCCCGAAAGATCGGGATTGACGATACTCCCTTAAGGATGCTTATAAGTTTTGACGTGGCCAAATCCTTCAGGTAGATTTAATTATCCAGTGGTCAAATAAGTTAAGCGGAAGGGTTTAAAGAATATCAAGATGCCGATTAAATTAAATTATCAGTAATTAAATTTAATTGGCGGGTATCGGGATTCTTAACGTGGAGAGAAATTGTAAGCATTTAATAACAGGAGCTCAATGCAAGAAGGTCTTGAGATTATGGATCATAGTACAATTATAATTCTTTAGTGGTGTGAACTATAATTTGGTATTTTATGAAAATTGCAAAAATCGCTACGTCTTTCCATAATTGCAGAAACCGCCTGTAGGTATCTGTGTTCCACTGGAAGTCTTACTCATAATTACTCTCTAGGTCCCTACTGTAGCCCTATATATATGCGGGTAGGCTGAACCAGTTGAGATTGGATTTTCATATTAGTCTTGATATATTATTTTTTTCTTTCAAAACTTAAAAAATATATTGGGGTTCTGCTGGTACAAGCTCTCGGAGGATTGTAACCCACACTACGTTAGAGGAGCGCATAAGGGAATACGGTAGAAGATCTGACAGGAGCTTCAACTCAGAATCATGTCGTAGTTGAAGATTAAATCTACAAGAGGTATTCTTCTAATTTAACTTTGGTTGCACATGTTTTATTTTGATCATTTTTCGTCAAAAATTTTATCTGGAGCCCGTTTCGGCGTTTGCCCGTCCAGTTAATTTTTTTACCGAAAATCGTTTTACAAAGACAATGATCTTGACAGTATTGCCTCCAATAAATTGGTATCAGAGCCGTTTTATTTTTTGTTTACGGTTTATCGGGCTCAGATAGATTTAGAATCGTGCTAATTTTATTTTGCAGGCGTTCTAATCACAATTTTATGATCATCTTTTTTTTTTCATGTTTGATTGAATGGTTTGAATGGATGATGATTTAATTAATTTTTTAATCACGAGCATTGACTGTATTAGATTAATTATTTTTAGATATAATGTGAGCCTACGGGATATAGGTTTCGATGTAAAAATTATTTATATTCTTTAAGTTTTTTATCTAATTTATTAGAAGGAAAAAAATAAAAATAAAAACAAGTATGACGGCAACCGGTGGCGGAAGGCAGCAGCAACCGGTGGTGGTTCTGGTAATTTTAGCCGTGAATCAGTTTTTTTTATTGCTTTGCAATAAATTTTTTTCTCCAAATTTTTTTCCTAGTTTAATAATAATAATAATAATAAAAAGAAGGTGCTTCAGCGGCACAAATCAATCACCAAACGACGCAATTCCCAGGCGCCCAAAACAGTGAGCAATTTTCCCAAGAAGCCGCCGGCGCATCAACCAAACAACACTGTTCGGCGCATAATCCAAACTGATGTGGAGCAATTTCAGCACTGTGGCATCCCTTTAATGCAAACAGTGTGTTTTTCCAAGCGCCAATTAAGCGCACAGTGGATTCCCAATAGTGGTTGATGGACGGTTCAAATTTAATGGAGTTGGGAAGAAAGCAAACTGAGGCAATTGGCAAGCAATCCCAGCGCCTTGTTTCTTCAAAACAAACCTACAACAGTCGCCGGTCTCCCAATCAAAATCCAAAACAGGCGGTTTTTGTTCCCAAGCACTGGTGCAAGTCCCAAGCCGCTTGATTCCAAATCAGTACAGTGTTTTCTAATTCCAGGAGGATTCCCAAGCTTCCAAGGCTGTTTCAAGCAAGTTTGGCGCAAAAGTGGCTGCGGTATTCCAAGACGGCAACAAGCTTTTCCCAAACAGTTTTGGCGCGCCACAGCTGGCGCAAAACTGGGGCAGCACCGGATTTTTTATAAAAGGAGCTGTGTAATTCCCAAATAGCAGTGGCGCCGAGCAAGGGATTTTAATCCCAAGCAAACACGGGCAGTTTCGGCGAAGCTATTTTTGATAAAAGCAATTCCCAGGCGCAAAAGAGTCCCAGGCTGTTTTTCAGCAAATTTCAGCGGCTGTTTGGAGTAATTCCAGGGTGTTTGGATAGAGCTAAATCTTGATATATTTTGTCAAGATAATATCAAATAATTCTGATGCTATCAGGATACAAGAAGATGCAGTAGACTGAAACTCATTAGAGTTTCAATCGGATCATAAAATCGGGATTGATATTTATCTTGTAATTAATTTATTTTTATATATTAATTGCGTGTATGATAAATATTGATTTTATTTATTCTGTTAATTTAATTAATTCAAAAATTCAGTTTTAATTAAAATATTTTGTAATAGAAAATAAAATTAAGTTTTTTAAAATTAATTTTAAATAGAAAAATTTTAGATATTTTATTTTTTTTACAAATATCACGTTTAAGATGATTTTTAAAAAAATTGAATATCTTGAAAAAACGTGAAAATTAATTCTGAATTTTGTATTAATTAAATAAAAAATATTTAATTGAAATAAATTATTATTTTAAAAAAAATGTGAAATGAAAAATTAAATAAATAAATGCCTTTAATCACTACCTTAACTGAAAAGCTAAAGAAAAAAAATGTGCATTTATTAAATTTTATTTTATACACATTTAAACACGAAAAGATAATTTGGTAAACCAGAATCTTTGGAATCGTGTACTCGAAAAGATATTTGATTCTTTCAGTTCGTGTGACTTTCAAAATTAATAAATTTATTTTAATTAAACGAATTTTTATAGCCTTCAAAAATGTTTTAAAAATCTAAGTGGGAGAGAAAATTTATTTACAGATAAATTTCGCGGTCTCCATCACCAGTTTGTAGGCGATGCAATTAAACCTTGCATGTTTGCAGTAAGGCCTTCCTTTCCATCAGACAGATTAATTATGATATTGCTAGTACAAATCTCTTTTTGGAATAATTTGGGATAATTGTTAGTGTGGATCACTTCTCCATCGGAAGAATTCATTGCGAAGCGATTGATTTGGAATTAGATTATGGTTCACTTAGCTGTATATAATAATATCCTCTCAATCTAAGTCATTGCTATTATATACTAGACCAAAGTTATGCCAGCTTTTTAATTTTATTTGGCATGCTCAGTTGCCTAAATAGTAAAATTAAAAGAAATTGGCTAGTCTGGTCTTATGAAAAATAGTAGACGTCCATCCATCGTGGCATACTATTCTCAGGTTATCAGGCTACTGGCGAATTAATTTTAAAATGGTATAGAGAACGAAATTAAAATAAATTCAAAATTTTTCTCATCATAATTAACAGTATTTTAATTATGTGATTCTCAGGATTAAAATGGCTTTCAACCCACTAGCTTCCATTCTCAAAGAAAATAAACTTACGGGACCATACTATTTTGACTGGAAAAGGAACTTGAACATTGTATTAACTACTGAGGATTACAAGTTTGTTTTAACTGAGATATGTCCACCAGTACCTGATGAGGGGGCTACCAAAAGGGAAACCCAGGCCCATCAGAAGTGGCAAAAAGCTAATTAGATGGCTCGCTGTTATATTTTGGCTTCAATGTCAAATGTTTTGCAGCATCAGCATCAGTCTATGCTCAGTGCCTATGACATGATGATGAACCTTAAAGAAATATTTGGGGATCAAAATCGTGCTGCTAGGCAGGTGGCCATGAGATCTCTAATGAATGCAAACATGGCTGAAGGTACACCAGTTAAGGATCATGTTCTAAAGATGATCAATCTTCTGAATGAACTGGAGATCCTTATAGCTGAAATTGACGAAAAAACCCAGGTCGATATCATACTCCAGTCACTGCCTAAAAGTTTTAAGCAGTTCTACCTGAACTATTCTATGAACAAGATCATCTACTCACTAACAGAACTTCTTAAGGAACTTTAAGCAGCCGAGGGTGTTCTTAGGAAGCCGGGTTCTGTGTATGTGACTAAGAAGGGTTCTTCCTCTAAACCTAAAGATAAGAAGAAGAAAAATATTCAGACACAGAGAAACACAAGTCTAAAAGCAGTTAAGGGACTAAAAACTGGTGTGAAGAAGCTGAGAGGCAAGTGCTATCACTGTAACCAGTTTGGCCATTGGAAAAAGTTGTGTCCGATTTTTCTCAGTAAGCAGAACAAACAAGGTAATTTCTGTGCATTAGTTGTTGAAGCATGTTTAGCGGTATTATCTACTGGTACCTAGTATGTAGATACAGGAGCCACTAATCATGTCTGTAATTCTTTGCAGGGGTTCCAAGAAACCAAGCAGCTCAGTGATGAAAAAATAAACCTGCACATGGGCAATGATACAAGGGTGGCAGCAGTTGCAGTAGAAGATGTCACTTTCAGTTTTAATAGAGATAGGATACTACTTCTAAAAGATTGTCTTTATGTACATTCGATTAGAAAAAATATAATTTCAGTCTCGAGTTTAATAAAGGACAAATATTCTGTTCATTTTGGTCACTTTGTCATTGTAATGAAAAATAAATATTTTATTTGTTCTGGTACATTGGTGGATAATCTGTATGTTGTATCTCCTATCTCTCATACACTGTAACTAACTGAAATGAATAACACATCTACTTTACCATATAAGAGAAAGCTTTCTTCTATTAATGAACCAAACGTTTTTTTGGCACTTACGCTTGGGTCATATTAATCTAAAAAGGATAAACAGACAGGTAGCAGTTGGACCTTTGAGCTAATTGGAAATGGTAGCACTTCTAGCCTGTGAATCTTGCTTAGAGGGTAAAATGACCAAAAGGCCCTTTTCGACCAAAGGCTATAGAGCTAAAGAACCGTTAGAGCTGGTTCATTCTGATGTGGGTGGTCCTATAATAATCTGGGCTAAAGGTGGCTTTGAGTACTTCGTCAGTTTCATTGATGACTACTCAAGGTATGGATACATTTACCTGACGCACCGTAAGTCTAAATACTTTGAAAAATTCAAAGAATTCAAGGCGGAGGCGGAGAAGCGTCTGGATAAAAGTATCAAATCACTACGATCTGACCGTGGTGGGAAATACCTCTTTGGAGAGCTTAAGGACTACTTGTCATCAGAGGGGATTACATTCCAGTTGACTGCACCTGGCACTCCATAGCAGAATGGTGTAGCAGAAAAAATGAACATGACTCTTATGGAGATGGTAAGATCCATGATGAGTTAATCAAGTTAACCCGATTCATTTTGGGAAAACCCAAGTGAATGAAGGGTATTCTATTTTATAATCCTAAGGATCAGAAGGTCATTGTTAGCACCAATGCCCGATTCTTAGAAGATGATTATATTATAGATAATAGGCCCAATAGCAAAATTATTCTAGAAGAACTGAGAGAAAATATCTGTAGAACGAAAGAGGAGCCACAAGTCACTGATATTCCATTACCTCGTCGTAGTGGGAGGATTATCGAGATAGGTGCAAATCAAGAACATGGGACTAATGCATAGGATTCAGATTCTGCACAGTCTGTTACTGCTAGTACACAGACACATGTAGTGCCTCGTCGTAGTGGGAGGGTTGTTCATCAACTTAATCGGTATATGTTCTTGGGAGAGTCGTATGATAAGATTCCCGCATAACTGAATACCGAGCCCTGTAACTACAATGAAGCACTACAAGACAAAGATGCAGATATTTGACAAAGGGCTATGAATTCAGAGATAAAATCTATGTATTTCAATCGGGTATGAGAACTTGTAGAACCACCCAAAGGGATAAAACCCATTAGATGAAAGTGGATCTACAAGAAGAAGAGAGGAGTAGACGGGAAGGTTGAAACCTTCAAAGCTAGGCTTGCTGCTAAAGGGTTCACTCAGAAAGAAGGGATTGACTATGAGGAAATCTTTTCATCGGTAGCCATGCTTAAGTCTATCCGGATTCTCTTATCCATTACTGCTCATTTTGATCAAGAAATATGGCAAATGGATGTCAAGAAAGCTTTTTTTAACGAAAGTCTTGACGAGTGTATCTATATAATACAACAAGATGGATTCATTACAAAAGGAAAGGAACACATGTTGTGTAAGCTTAAGAGATCCATTTATGGACTTAAGCACGCATTGAGGTCTTGAAACACTCGATTTGATCAAGCTATAAAGTCTTATGATTTCGATCAAAGTCCGAATGAATCCTGTGTGTACAAGAAGCGTGACAGAAGCGTGGTGATCTTTCTAGTAGTTTATGCAGATCATATCTTGCTCATCAGAAAGGATGTGCGGGCATTATCTATGGTTAAAGTATGGTTATCTAGATAATTCGAAATGAAGGACTTGGGAGAAGCCAGTCACATCCTTGGGATCAAGCTTGTACGAGATCCAAAACAAAGGATGTTGGACTTATCACAAGTAAAGTATATTGATGATATCCTTGCTCATTTTAGCATGCAGGATTCCAAGAAAGGTTTCTCCCTTTCAGGCATGGAATCACTTTATCCAAAGATCAGTGTCCTAAGACACCTGATGAGAAAAAGAAGATGAAGGCGGTTCCTTATGCTTCTGTAGTAGGAAGCTTCATGTATGCTATGCTTTGCACTAGATCCGACATCTGCTTTGTCGTTGGCATGGTTAGTAGATATCAATCTAATCTAGGACATGAGTATTAGACTGCAGTAAAAAATATAATCAAGTACCTAAAAAAGACTAAGAATTATATGTTGATTTATCAGGCAGACAGTCTAATACATTTGGGGTACACAGTCTAAGATTTTCAGTCAGACATAGAGTTTGCATCAGAAGACAACCTTGTAGATCATTTACAAAGAGCTTACTGGCTAAGACTTTTGAGAGTCATGTAGAGGGCATGAGATAGATGTATAGCAGCATTGTTTTGAGTATAAGTGGGAGATTGTTGTGGTTGGTATACTGAAAACTATGTTTTTAGTATTTAATTTTATTTTAATAAAATTAATTTTTCATTTTATGAGAATCT
>JAOTRH010142539.1:0-10571 GCA_034768845.1 Heliamphora exappendiculata | reverse complement strand
CAATTGAATAAGATGATCGTTAAGAACAAGTATCCTTTGCATAGGATAGACGACTTGTTTGACCAGCTATAAGGAGCCAGAGTGTTCTCAATGATAGACTTAAAGTTAGGATACCATCAATTGAAAGTATAGAAGTTAGATATACCCAAGACTGCCATTAGGACCTGTTACGAGTATTGGGAGTTTGTGGTGATTCCTTTCAGGATAACGAATGCGTCCGTTATATTTATGGACCTGGTGGATCGGGTGTTCAGAAGCTTTTTAGACCAATTTATAATTGTGTTGATAAAGAATATTCGGTTATATTCTCGGAATGAAGAGGAACACAGAAAATATTTGAAGATTCTTTGTAGATACCGAGAAAGCACAAGTTGTATGTAAAACTTGAAAAGTGTGAGTTTTGGTTGGATCGAGTGGTGTAGCTGGGTATGTTATATCTGGAGGAGGAATACAAGTGGACCTAATAAATGTGGAAGTGGTAGTCTTTGGAAAAGGCCAACTTGCGTGATTGAGATACGAAGCTTTTTGGGGTTAGCTGGTTATTATCCGACGGATGCGAACGAAGTTTTCAAGAGTGAAAGTCCAAACTGGTGTCAGCACCTGTGCTTACCCTTATGTCAAGCAATGAGGGCTTTGTTTTTTTTTATAATGACGTATCACACCAAGATTTGGATTGCATTTTAAATGCAACACAGAAAGATTATCGCTTATTCATATAGACAATTAAAACCTAATGAGAAGAATTACCCTATCCACGATCTATAGTTAGCATCAATCGTTTTTACGCTCAAGATATGGAGACATTAATTATATGGCGCCCCTTGTAAGATTTTTATGGACCATCAGTGCTTGAAGTAGATTTTCATCCAAAAAGAGCTGAAATTGAGGCTAAGGAGATGGATGGAGTTAATTAATGATTATGATTGCACAATTCACTATCATCTAGGGAAGGCTAACATCGTGGCTGATGCCCTAAGTCAAAACGCTATTGGGAAAAAAATAGCGCATTTACGAGCAGTACGAGCTGGTACATTTTTTGAAATGCGAATGCTTAGAACCCATCTTGCCATAGGAAAGAATGGAGGCCTATTAGCAACTTTGAGCGTAAGACTAACTCCTTTAGATCAAATTCGAGCAACTCAATTAGTGGATAATCAAGTTGTCAAGATAAGGGCGAAAACATCAGCTAATGAAAAGACAGAATTTGAAATTTAAAATGACGTGTTGTAGTTCGGTCACAGATAGTATGTGCCCAATAATGGGGAGTTGAGGAAGCAAGTCTTAGATGAAGCGCATAACTCAACATACACCTTGCACCCGGAAAGTATGAAGTTGTATAAAGACTTAAAGAAAATATATTGGCGAAGTAGGATGAAGAAGGACGTAGAGAATTTCATGACAAGATATTTAGTATGCCAGCAAGTTAAGATTAAACACCAAAAGCCAATAGGATTATTACAACCGTTACCAGTACCCGAGTGGAGGTGGGAACATAATACCATGGATTTCGTAACCGGACTCTCTCGAACACCCAATGGGAATGATGCTATTCGGATAATTATGGATAGGTTGACGAAGTCAGCTCACTACCTACCAATAAAGATGACGTATTCTGCGGATTGGTTTGCACGGCTTCATATCGATGAGATCGTTAGGCTACACGAAGTACCAATTTCTATAGTATCGGAGATAACAATTCAGATTTTAGAAGATATGCTTAGAGTATGCGTTCTAGATTTTGTTGGAAGCTGGGAGGAACATTTGTCGTTGATCGAGTTCGCGTATAACTATAGTCTTCAGTCAACTATAGGGATAGCCCCATACGAAGCGTTGTACGGTAAGAAATGTCGAAACCTAATTTGTTGGAAAAAGTGGAAGAGAGAAAGTTGCTTGGACCCGAGATAGTTTAAATTTCCACTAATAAGATCAAGTTGATCCGAGAGAGATTGAAGCAATCGCAAGATAGATAGAAGAGTTGTGCAGATAATCAGAATACGCGCCCTGGAGTTTGTGGTGGGAGACCGTGTGTTCTTAAAGATACCACTATGAAAGAGTATGATTAATCCAAAAGAGTTTTGCCCGGTAAGAGTGTGTGTAAGCCCAATAAGGCTGTGTGTGTAAGTCCTATGAAGGTGTTGTGCGAAGCCCGATAAGGGTGAGGGTTGATCTTCAAAGGCATTGAGTTGTAGTTCTTTTTAAGGGTAAGTGTTAGCCTTTAATGGCATTTTGAATTGTTGTTCAGAGTCGTGTGTTAGAAATTATTAGTTTAAACTGTGACTGTGGCTTTGAAGCCTTATCATGAGGAATATCCACATCTCTCTGAGCAAGGTATAAAATTTTTGATGACGAAATTTCTTAAAGAATGGTAAATTGTAATAATCCAAACTCAGGAATACGAATAGAAAATAAAGAATATATCAAAAGAAACGAAATCTCAAACCTAAGTTCGGTAAAAAGAATCGGCTCGACCGTTTAACCTCCTCGATCTTGAGACTCGGGATAGAGAGAGAACTACACAAGTATATATTAAATCCCTAATATTGAGGATAAAAAGTAAAAGTTATAAGTTCAAGTTATTTAAGACAAGAGTTAAGCTCGAAAATTTTTAAATTAAGGATTTAAGACACATGAATATCCTAAATTAAGAATTTAAGTACAATTAAGAAGAAAAAGACAAAATAATATCAAAAAAGACAAAAATACCCCTTAGTGGCCGACCACCTTGAGAAGAGTGCCAAAAAGTGACTTTTTACTAGTTTTTTTAGCTTAAAATGATAATAAATGTATTAAGTTAAGCATTATGATAATTCAATACTTGTGGAGCAAGTAATATACATAATAATATGGTGTTATAGATTAACAAAAGCAAACAAGCTACTCTTGAAGTTCATGCACAACAAAATAAGTTAAAAGTCAGATATTGTCAAAATAGCATAATTTGACTTAAAAGACTACATCTATTTAATCGATTGGTATGAAAATTATGATAATAGATGAAAATACTATATTTCTCATAAGCATACTAATATAATAGAATTTAGAGAGAAAAGACACCAAAAAAATACATCAAATTAACTTTTAAAGTATTTTCTTGCACAAAAGGACACGCAAACCAATGCAAAACCCCTTGATTGATGGGGGATCAGATTTTTGTCCCCCAAAACTGACCCTAGCTGTATTTTAGCTTCTCCAAATCTGATTTTGTCCCCTCAAAACTTGAACTAATTAATGAGCTCATGTGAAGGAAAGAAAAGTTACCAAATTATTTTTTTTTTATTCCCTTGCTTTTCTATATAAACTAAGCCCAAATACCTTCTTTCCCTAAGATATTTCGGTGGTGAGAGAGGGAGAAAAACCATATTGTGAGTGTTCTTAAGAGTCAATGAAAGTTTGAGAGAAAGAAGAAGAAGAAGGGATCCAAGAAAGGGGTTTTTGGAGGCCATAATTGCAAAAGCCAATTCCTAATAGTTTTTCACCATCTTTTGTATCTTAAACAAGTAAGTAAAATCTCTAAATCTTGTGTCTAAGATCCCTCAAAATATTCCTCAACACATCTTTTTAAACACTCTAAGAATCGAGAACCGAAAATAAATCGAAAAGGTGTCGTAGTTGAAATTTAGGGCTGTTATGATTATGGGTGATGTGAGATATAACTTGTGACTATTGGGAAAAGTGAAATAGAAAAAAATAGTTATAACTTGTGGAAGAAGTTGTAAGTGTTTGAAAAAATTACAAATTATTGCTAAAATAAGTAGTAAAAAGCTAAAAGTTAGCTCCATAAGTTTTACCAAAAACCCTCATAGAGTAATTCTTTTGACCATTAAGAAAGGTGAAGAGAGTTGTCTGCCATGGCACATGAAATTTATGATGACAAAAAAGCGACTAGTGTTGGATCAAACGTTTATCATTTTACCAAAGCATGCAAGTAGTGGTGAAGGTACAATTTTATTTTCTTGAAGGGTGCAGTGCCAAGCGCCACAAGTCGACTGTGACTTAGCCCAAACCTGGACCTCTATCACGATAGAATGCTGGCCCAAACCCAGGCCAACAATCCCTCCCAGCACCTGCCCGCAAGCAGTGTGCCATCCAGGGAAATTGAACTTGAGACATCGCTCTGACACTAATTTTTGGATCAAGCGCTTACCATCTCACCAAAACCCGTAAGTAGTGGTGAAGACGCAACTTTATTTTCTTAAAAGTACAACGCCAAGCACCACAAGTTGACAGTGACACGGTCCAAACCCGAACCTCCGTCACGGCAAAATGCTGGCTCAAATCTAGGCCATTAACTAGTTGACAACCAATGCAATTCCTTATTTAATAGTATCATTGTCACTCTCAAGAATCGTCAAAGTCCCATCGTGAAATTGCTTAAAGAAGACCATGATTAGAACATCAAAAAAGACTTAGTTAGCTTGAAATTGGATGTCAAATATATTCGAAGAAAGCTAATCTAAAATCATTATTTTTTGTTCTTTGTTGATGGCAAAATGTTACGTGAGGCTTATGTTATTTTCCCAAAATGGTGTAGACAGCAAGACCTAACCCGAGCTTCACCAATGATGGTAGCACAGAAATGGACTCACATCATTTTTTTAAGTCACTACTGATGATGAGATGTGGCCCAAAACTTCACTGGTACTGATATGCACAAAAGTGGAGAGACCATCACAATATTTTTTTAATTGTCGCCGACAATAAGATGTGGCCCGAGGCTTTACCAGTGATGACATGCACAGAAGTGAAGAGGCCCTCGCATCATTTTTTTCGTTGTTTTTATGTCGTTTCTTAATTCTACAAAAAAAAAGAGAAAAAAAAAAGAAACATACAATATAAAATAATAAAATAAAATAATACCATGTCATTTACTGATGGAAACACAAGAGAAGAAAAAGTACTCCCATAGAGATGGCCTCTTGGATAGAAAAATTTCTGCATAAAAAAGATTGCGTCATTACCAACAAAAAATGGCACTCTAAAAAAACTATGCAGTGGTGCACGAAGCGCACGCGCAGAATTACCTCGTGCTTTTGTGCACCTGAAGATGAATAGAATGACATACATACATATATACATACATAGGTACATACATACATGGGGTGATGGCTGTTTGTGTGCTAATCCAACATGTAAAAAAATCTACAAAAAAATCCATCAGCGCAAGGCAGCAAAAGAATGGTTCAATAGCTCAAGGATCCATTGTTTATTTAGCAGTTCATGAAAGTTAAAAAAAAAAAAGAAAAAAAAAAGAAAGAAAAGAAGAAGAAGAAGAAGAAGAAGAAGATGATGATGATGATGAGAATCGACATGAAACTGATGAGCATGCACATACTAAATATACAGTGGCCACCTTTGCTTGGGCCGACAAGCCACCCTATGTGTCTGACCGATGAGCATGGACATACCAAATATACAGTGGTCACCTTTGCTTGTGCCAACCACCCTATGTATCTGAGAAAGCAATGAAATAATATTATATTATTTAGTTAGCATGTAAATGGGTGTTTGACATTGTTAAAATTAATATTTTATAGATTACAACTTGAAGTAGAAAATATAAGTGTTTGATAAATATATTAGTTTGCATCTGAAATAAAAATAATAATTATTATAACTTGTGACAGAAATTATGAATGTTTGAAAAAAAAATTATAATTTATTGCTAAAATAAATAACGAAGAGCTAAAATTTATAAATACTAAAATTTTAACACAGTTTAATTATTGTTTAATTTATCATAATTAATAAATTATCATAATTGATTAAAGTTAAAATGATCAAAATTCTTTAAAAAAGAAAAAAAATGTCAGGGCCACAGTAAGTCACTTAGACTTAGACCCATTTTTAAATATGAATTTTATTTACCTGCTCCAAAAGAAAGGGGAGGAACCAATCCATTAATTTGGCCTAATGGCATGGCCTACAATGGCACTTGTCAAAATTAAATTCAAATTATAAGAGAAAAAATCTAAATTTAAATTTGATTTTTTATCTTCATAAAAAAGATGAGTATTATCTCTCATGTAGAAAATTAAATCAAATAAAAAAAATTCAATTCGTGGATTTTCAAATCTAACAAATCTCTTTTGAGCCTACAAATAGAGGCGCTCACTCATTGAAAAAAAATTCTTGAAAGCACTTCACAAAAGCTCTTAAGTATTCTTCAAGAGTTCTCAAGCATTTTTCATGACTCGTAAAGATCATCAAGCACCTTAGCGTGTCGATTTTTTTCATATATTTTCACATTAGGCATATCTAGTGCGTCAAAATCCACAAAAGATTGGAACTCTAGTCTCTTCATTTTAAGGATATAAATTCGAGTTTGTTCGAGATCGAGCTATTCAAAGTTTTCGACAAATTCTCCTCAACCTCTTCTCTACTTGAAGATTTGAATAAAATTCAATCAACAGTTCAATTTTACAATAATTTTTTTTTAGCTGTCGAACTACAACCAGTTTGGAGTTTGAATCAGATATTCATCATTATTTTAGGTGTAAATCACAAAAAATCATACCTATTTATTTTAAAATTAATAAAATATAATTTTGTATTGAGATTGACTCGAATATCAATATCAGATTTAGCAGCTTTTGTTTTGGTAGGTAGTCTCCTATAAATTGGATAGTTAGGGTCTTATATTGTGTGTGAGAATTGAGAGTAAATCAATGGGTAAAGATGTAAGAAGAAATGAAAAAATACCGAGAACACGAAAATAACTTTTGAGCGGGGAAACGGGGTTTGTTTCAGGGCTCGGGTTGTAGGTGTTGGATTTTGGGGTATTTTTTATCTCGGATTTTTACATTCTACAATTATAGTGGATTATCTCTCACCCGCGGACGTAGGCAGGTTGTGCCAAACCTCGTAAATCCTTGTGTGATATTTTCTTTGGTGTGTGCAATTATTTTTGCTTCCGTTCGCGTTCGGGGATTGGTGTTCGAAATCTCAACAAGTGGTATCAAAGCCGACGGTTGAAGATTCGAAGCCGTAGTAGTTGATCAGAGTAAGGTTTTTTTTTTTTGTTGGATAAATCAAAAAAAAATTATTTTGCACAAAAAGAAAAAAAAAGGCAGGCTGCAGCGGCACCAAATTAGTTCGGTGAAGGTGGCTTGGTGCAAGCAATTTGGCGCTGCAAATTTATCGGTACGGTTAGAATTTTCAGATTCTGAATGATTTGATGGGATTGGATAGATCGGCTTAGATTGGGATTGATCGGGCGAGATCAAATGTGATCAGGGGCAATCGGGTTTGATTGCAGGTGATAAGAGACAATCAGAAGCAATCTGGTTCAATCAATGGTGGAAGGCTAATCATCAATTGATGCAATTGAAATTTTAGTTGCAGGTGGAGTCAAGTCAGACAACAATTTCCTGATTCGACAGATGATTAGCAATCAGGACACCTCGACGAATAGGTGTCAGGAATCTCGGTGTAGAGGTGCGGGCCATAATGGTTTGAGTGTGGCTGATTAACGACGACGGCAGAATCGACATCGACACTGTTTATCTTCTGGGTGGTTTGAAGAATTCAAGTCAATGTGGAGATCCTTCGTCTTACTAGAAGGCTACAGGCAGATCAAAAGGGGAAAGGCGTGCAGGTCGAGAATTGTCGACAGTTCTTCAAGATGGCTGAAAGATTCGAGCCAAGGTGAAAATTATTGGGATTGACTCGAATTTCAATATCAGATTTAGCAGTTTTCCTATTGTGAATTTAGCAGCTTTCCTATTATAGATTTAGCAGTTTTTGTTTTGGTAGGTAGTCTCCTATAAATAAGATAGTTGGGGTCTCATATTGTGTGTGAGAATTGAGAGTAAATTAAGGGAGTAGAAATGTAAGGAGTGAGAAAAAAATACCGAGAACACAAAAATAACCTTTGAGCGGAGAAACGGGGTTTGTTTCAGGGCTCGGGTTGTGGGTGTCGGGTTTTGAGGTGTTTTTGATATCGAGTTTGTACATTCTATAATTATGGTAGATTATCTCTTACCTGTGGACGTAGACAGGTTATGCCGAACCACGTAAATTCTTGTGTGATATTTTTTTTGGTGTATATAATTATTTTTGCTTCCGTTCGTGTTCGGGGATTGGTGTTCGAAATTTGAACATTTTGTGCATCTTTTTTTGTGTTATTATTGCAGGACTCAAAATTTGTGTGTCACAATGTCATAGTAAGGTCTGCAAATAGCTTTGAAACCAGATCTAAGAAGACGATGGCGAAGTAATATTTCTACTTTCACGTTAAGTACATCAAGATTTGTCATGAAAAATAAAAGTTTTTTGAATCAAGATGACTTCGTTGTTGGTAGACCATAGCCGTTCGGTTAGTAACAATAAAAAAACAAAAATGAAACACATAGAAAAATAAAAAATAAAACTATTGAAAAAAATTGAAACTAGAAGAAAAAGAAAAAGAACGGAGACAAACACTACATAAATTTTTTACCAAAACACCTCAAAAATGACGTAGTTTTGGAGGCTCAGCAAATTCTATTGTTGCCTGCTCACAGCAGGCACCCCGTTTCCCAATATTTGGTGGAAACGCACCACATGGGTGTTCATAGACTTTTTATTTAAATTTATTATTGGTGTTTGATATTATTAAAATTAATATTTTATTATTTATAATTTGTAATAAAAATTATAAAAATTTGATAAATATATTAATTTATAACTAAAATAAAAAAGTTTAATTATAATATATAATAAAAGTTATAAATATTTAAAAATATTATAACTTATTATTAAAAGTTAATAATAAAAAACTAAAAGCACATCTTAAAAACTTAGCAGACACTCCAAATTGTTACATGATTATGCGATTATTTTCTTAATTGAACTTGTGATAAAATTAATTATTTAAAAACAGTTGATTCCGTGGTCAATTGGATTTTTAGTTTTTTTATTTGAAGTTAAAAAAAGTAACTTATCAAATTATAACTTTTTCTCTTTGCATGGTTGCTTAAAATTATTTTTTAACTAATTAAAAATTTTAATTATTTAACTTCAAACCACAATAAAAAAAAATAAAACATCAACCTTTTAAGTCAAGTCACCAAACAAAGTGGCGTTACCATTTGTGACAATTTACATATAGAAATATATAGTAAGCAATTATTTTAAAGTCAATATTTGTATGGGATAACTATGGTGGTGTTTGGTATTACTTAAATTAATAATTTATAAATTATAATTTATAGTAGAAGTTACTATGATAATCTTTAATATTATTGAAACTTATAACTTATAGATTGTAATTTTTAGTAAAAATTGTCAGTATTTGATAAAATTTTTAATTTAAAGTTGAAATAAAAAAAATAGTAATAAATTGTAACAAAAGTTGTAGATATTTAGAAAAATTTATACCTTATACTTAAAATTAATAGTAAAAATCTAAAAGCTAATGATAGTAATTTTGCTAAGCACCTTTTATTTCTTGTTGATTGTTGAATAATATTGACTGTTTTTACAAATAATAATACAATTTGTACATATATTTATATATCACTAATTTATCATTTATTATTCAGCAGCGAATGGTAAATATTATTTTTCTTATTTGATAATGCATTTTAAGAGCATTATTTGGATTAAAAATTAAATTTGACTGATAAAAGAAAGGATAGCCTTGGCAAGTAGGTTAAGCCTTTGTTTGGCCTATATTTTTTCAAAAGTTTTTTTATTTAAAGACTCTTTAAAAGCTTATTTGTTTGGTCTTCTATTGTAATTAATTAATTTTTTTTATATTTTTTATATTTATTTTTTTTACAAAAGAAACTAAAAACTAAAAAACCTACAAAAAAAAAAAGAAAAAAACTACTAGGCCAAACAAACGTTAACGTTGGATGGTATGATCTAAGAACGCAAACGATTGTACTTTATTTTTCACATAAAAAGTCATTTTTAAGCTATGCCTATATATTGCTAGGCCAAAAAAACGTTACATTTAGTTATTGTGCTTTCAGTGGCTATAGCTATTACTGCTGTGCCCAAATCCATTTTCGTATATAAACATTTTTTTGAAGGGATTTGTCCTCTTTCTGTCTCCACGTCCACTCTTGGGTAGGGTGCCTGCGAGTTGGTACTATACGAATTGAATAAAAATTTATTAATTAAATTATTTATAATGGTATAAAAAATTTTTATTTATTATTGAATTATTCATTTTATAAAATTAATGAATTAATTATTTTTTGAACAGTTTTGCAATGACGAATTATGCATATTGATAATTTAAAAATTAAATAAATATTTTATTAAAATATTAATAAATCCGAGATTAAAATAGATACTAATTAGTTTAAACAAAATATTTATGTAAAAATTCAAAAAAATATTCTAATAATACATTTGAGTACTAACAAAAACAAACATCCTATATTCATGATATAAGGTAATAAACACCAAATAAAAAATAAAATAAATAAATAAACATAGGTCAGTGGCCTACGAAGCCACTGACTCACTGTTATAGAAAATTAAAAATTAAAAATATTTTAAAATTAAAGAAATTAAAAAATTATTTTGGTATGAGATATTGAGACCTATAATTTTTAATTTTTAATTTTTATTTTTCTATT
>JAOTRH010142528.1:0-13710 GCA_034768845.1 Heliamphora exappendiculata | reverse complement strand
TTTCTTATCCAATAAAGTGTTGTATTTGTTTAACAAGAAGTTTAATCTTTGTCCACACTTGTTCTTGAATATTTCAATACAAAAGTTTTGCTTATAAATCTAAAACAAAGTTATTTGTGATTTAAATACGTAATATTTTTTTTTATATACTTGTATTTTTAATCTAAAATTTTAAATACCCAATTCATCTCCCTCCTGGGAGTACACACGTAATATCAACAAATATAATTTTTACTATTTCACATAACCATTTTTACTACTCAATGTGATCATTTTTACCATTAAAACGAATGGTCATTATGAAAAGCAAGCACATGTATTATTCCTACCACTGTATATAACTGCTCTTACGTACTCGATATTATTATTTTTACTACTCGATATGATAATTCTTAACATTAAAACAAATGTTTGATTATTCTTACCACTCATTGCGATCATTCTTGCTATTAAAATATATTAAACTTCCTACTATATGTGACCATTCTTCCTACTCGATATCATCATTTTTACTACTCGAGATGTTTATTCTTACCACCAAAAAGCAAGTACAAGTATAATAGATTATATTAAACTTGTCACTACACATGACAATTCCTACTACTCGATATCATCATTTTTACTTCTCCATATGGTCATTCTAGATATGGTTTTCATTAGCTTTAAAAACTTACAACAACATTTTTTTATAAATGCCGATAGACACTTTTCATATTCAAAAGAAAAATGGCAACATTTTGTATAAACGCCACAAAGTGCAAAAAACTCCATAACCAATTCCTGCAATACAAGCAATGTTATCTTTTCTATTTACAACTTGTGCTCATTAAAGAAGAATTTGATCATAGACACTTAAATAAATATTATACTACAAAAAAAATTTCTTGTAACTTATTCAATTCATCATTATAAATTCCTGCTTCATCCACAATACTAAAAAATATAATGTCTAAAACCATCTCGAGTACATTTGCATACTACATCTCAATAATAAAAAATGTATAACAACAAATCGAAACCGCAATTCTGCCTTCACAAAGTCGCTGCTACAATCTCTCATTGCGATAAACCTGAAAGTAAACAATAATGTAAACATAATTAAAATATTGTAATATATATTTAAAATAATGTTAATTGATGAAAATGAATTTTTAACTACTTATAACTAGGACCAACTTACTCTACTTTGCAACTTTTATCCTTTTTACTCATGAGATTAAAATCAATAATAAGCTAAGGTTAATAATAAGAAACTACCCCCGCACTTGAAGACCATACATAAAATCCAAGTATCTAACTACAAAATCTCACCACATGGTCCACATGGAAAAACTAGATCTTGCCTCTGTATTGGAATTAATCATAAATATGAAGTAACCTGCAAGACGAAAAAAACCTTGATAATAAGATTAATCTTAACTCTAAGAAAATTAAGTGTGTACAAGAATAAAACCACAACTAACAATTACCTCTTGAATAACCACCATAATTCCTGGCGGGGGAAGGAGGGGAGGGAGGAGTCAACCGAAATAAAACAACTTAGTCTGAAGTAATAACAAATCTTTTGAAACAATTTGACATGTGAATCAAATCAAAGTCATTGGACCACTGTATACCAAACACTTATTGTCAGGCATAGAAAGAAGAATAAGAAAATACCCTATCTCATTAATCATCATTGATGTACATGAGGAAAATTAAAAAAATCACACCAAAGAAATCAGAGCAAAAAATAGGAAAAGCCTTAGCTCACCAATTTGATAAAGCACAATTATTTATCCAAGTATCTATAATGAAAGAAATTTAAACTGAAATTCAAAAAATGCTCATTACAAAATTTCCATTCCGTTAACTCCACTATTAGATCCCCAATTTCATTAATTGCTCAAAGACAAAAAATTCTTCCCACCAAAAATAATCAGGAAAATGAATCTACATATTTTTATTAATGAATCTACATATTCTCACTAGTTATCTTTCCACTGGTTTTTATCAAAACCCATGGGTATTCCAAAATAATCCAGCTCAAGAGTCAAGCATACGCTATCACTATCAAAACGTACTATTTCGATAAGGACCAAAACCATTGAAAGAAACATAAAGGGTCTACTAAAGTTTCCAGAATTGAAGTGAAAGGAATGTAACCATGTGAATTTTGCATCCACCCATGTTTGATGGTTCTTCAAAACTCAGATAGCCTTGAATGATCGTGAGAAGAAAATGCTCACCAGAAGAGAAAAACAAGAGCTACCTTTTATAGCAAAGGAAAATTGGCACTAGAAATGGATCCAAGAATCTTCCATTAACAGCATGTGCAAATGAATATAGGAGCTGCATCTGGTATCCTAAACTAGAAGTCCATTAAAAAAAGAATGAATAGTTTACTACTCTATCCTACCAGAACTTTTTCAATTTCTTTTGTTTTCTTTAATTCTTTTTACTTATCAGTTTCCATTTGTTTTCTGCTGAATCTAACATTCAACATGCTTTTCCTTACTGTAGGTTTATAAATTTGTGAGGATATACATAAATAAATACAAATAAATTCTGTAAAAAAAAATAAATCTAAGAACTCATCTCCCTCACCAGTTAGCCAGCAACCCATCTGGATCTTTAAAATAACCCCATTTTTAGTGGATGAAGCTTTGCCCCCACCATTATTTTTCAGAAATAAAAAATTACACACAGAGGAAAACCCTTCCCACCATAACACCATTTCCCCCGGAACACATCTTTGTACATGCATGTAAAGATTTCAAATATATACACACACTTTTTTGATTTCAGATTTCACTATGCTTGCAAAGAATAACTTGAATATAATTAAGGATCCAAAATCATTTTTTTGTGCAAACAGATTAGTAAAGTTTTTCCGGAGGACTGATGGTGAACGGCCTCGCCAGCAGAGGTGTAATTGCCAGAGAGAAAATGGTGCTCGACAGCGGTCGACGGTGGTGGAGAAAGAGAGAGATCAAAGAGAGAGAGAACGGTGACCTTGGATGGTGTAATGGCGGGTTCGCCCCATTCAGAGCAGAGAAGGGCAGCGGTGGGTGGTGGTGGGTGACATCGGTAGAAGGGTCAGAGAGGGTTTTTTGCATCGAAAAAGTGATAAGCAAAGAGAAATCAGAGATAAGATAGAGGCGCAAGAGAGAGAGAGAACACGAGAGAGAAAAGGGAACGGCAAAGGCGTAGAAGTGGGAGGGATGGGAGCACGCAAGAGGGAAGGAAGACTCTGGCTATTGGGTTTTAAAAATGGACGGGTGAGATTGGATTTTAAAATCTAATGGCTGAAAACAATTTGGGAGCATCATGCCCCAATACAGCTTTAGGGTATGACAGCACGACCTGTTACGTTGCACACGCTCTTCTTCGCTTTCAAATGTTTACAGATGCGCAAAGAAAGAGAGGCGTCCTGCAAGTGAATCTCTACATCCTCTCCAATCATGGTGCTCGGGGTCAACTTCTCTTCCCAACACCTATTTTCCCTCTCCATTTCTTTCATGATCTGTTGCTTATACAAATTCTAGGGGTTCCTGATTGAACATCCTTTTTTCTTTTGTTCTTCTGAGTTTTATCAGTCGATGATGATCTGAATTGATAATTCCGAATGGATGCGAAATGGCGATTACTCCCCCATAAGGTTTCAAGCCTAAGCCGACGCTGTTAATCTAATTTGCGGAGCTAAAACCCAGGTCTCCCCACAATTGTTTCACTGTCCGATTCATTTTTTTAGGGTTTGTATATGATGTGAGGGATGAAATGTTTGGGATTTGCAGTCTAATGCAAAGAATATGATGGGTGTTATAACAATGGCGGTCAGCTTCTTCGTTTGGCTATAACCCTAAGCATTGGAGGAAAAGCATATTATTTTGTTATTGTTGATAATTTTTTACGATATACATGGGTTTTATTTCTTGCAACAAAAGATGAAGTATGTCATATGTTGGCCAAACTTTGCAAGAGAATTTAAAAACAAAGATGTTGAAAGATTTTGTGAAGAAAATGGAATTTCTTTTAATTTTTTTGCATCTCAAACTCCTCAACAAAATGAGGCTGTAGAAAGGAAAAATAGATTTTTACAAAAAATGGCACGTTCTATGTTAAATGAATACAAAATTCCTAAGTATTTTTGGGCCGAGGCAATTAATACTACTTGCTATGTAATGAACCGAGTTTTTATAAGATATCATTTAAATAAAACTCCTTATGAGCTATGGAATGGTAGAAAGCCCAACAGTTCTTACTTTCATGTTTTTGGATGTAAATGTTTTATTTTGAATGATAAAGATGAATTGAAAAAATTTGATTCAAAATTCGATGAAGGAATTTTTCTTGATTATGCCACTAATAGTAAAGCTTACAGGGTGTATTATAAAAGAACTATAACATTAGTAGAGTCCATTCATATTACTTTTGATGATGCTAACCATTTTATTCTAAGTTTCCAGTTTATGATGATTTAGACATTAATAAAAGAATGGAAGAAATGGAAATCAAGGAGGACGAAGGTAAAAGCAACAAAGTTGACAATGAACATATTGATCTTCCAAAAGAATAAAAAATAGTGAAGGATCATCCTATGGATCAAATCATAGGTGAACCTTCACGAGGTGTAAGTACTCCATCTTCATTAAAAAATATTTGTGATCATATTGCATTCCTTTCTCAAGAAGAACCTAAATATATAAATGAAGCTTTAGAAGATGAATCTTGGGTAATGGCTATGCAAGACGAATTAAATCAATTTAAAAGAAATAAAATTTGGAATTTAGTTCCTAGGCCTAAAGACAACACAATCATTGGAACTAAATGGGTTTTTAGAAACAAAAAGGATGAAAATGGTATTGGTGTCCGAAACAAGGCTAGGTTAGTCGCACAAGGATATAATCAAGAAGAAAGAATTGATTTTGAAGAAACATATGCACCCGTAGCTAGGATGGAAGCCATTCGCATGTTATTAGCATGTGCATCATATAAGAACTTTAAACTTTTTCAAATTGATGTAAAAAGTGGGTTCTTAAATAGCTTTATTAATGAAAAAGTGTATGTTGAACAATCATCTGGTTTTGAAGATCACATCTATCCAAACCATGTTTTTAAATTAACAAAAGCATTGTATGGTCTGAAACAACCTCCTCGAGCTTGGTATGAAAGGCTAAGTAATTTTTTGTTAGAAAATAATTTTATTAGAGAATAAATTGACACAACCTTATTTACTAAGACAAACAAAGATGACACACTCATTGTAGAAATATATATAGACGATATCATATTTGGTGCTACTAATGAGATTTTGTGTAAGAAATTTTTCATTTGCATGCAAAAGAAGTTTGAGATGAGCATGATGGGAGAGCTCACCTTCTTTCTTGGACTCCAATTCAAGCAAACAAAGAATGGAACCTTCATCAACCAATGAAAGTACGTACGTGAGCTGCTCAAGCGCTTCCAAATGGAAAGCGGTAAAGTTTTGGGTACTCCAATGAGTCCCTCAACTAAACTTGAGAAAGATGAGCAAGGAGCACCAGTAGACACTAAGCTCCACCGATGTATGATTGGTAGTTTACTTTACTTAACTGCAAGTAAGCCTGACATAATGTTTAGTGTATGTATGTGTGCACGTTATCAAGTATGTCCTAAAGAATCACATTTAATTGCTGTAAAAAGAATATTAAGATACTTAGTTGGCACAGTAGATATAGGCTTATGATATCCAAAATTTACACCTTTTGAAATGATAAGTTATTCTGATGCTGACTTTGCTGGTTGCACAATTGATCATAAAACCACTAGTGGCACATGTCATTTCTTAGGAAAATCTCGTCTCTTGGTTTTCAAAGAAATAAAATTCAGTTGCTTTATCTACCGCTGATGCCGAATATGTGGCTGCGGATAGTTGTTGTGCACAAATTTTATATATGAAACAACAACTTAATAATTTTAAATTAAAATACGATGTTGTGCCAATTAAGTGTGATAACACAAGTGCGATAAACATATCCAAAAATTCAATTTTTCATTCACGAACAAAACATATTGAAATACGACATCATTTTCTTCGTGATCATGTTCAAAAGGTGATATATTTTTAGAGTTTGTAAGCACTAATGAACAATGGGCGGATATATTTACTAAACCCCTCAATGAATATCGATTTATTATAATTAGAAGAGAATTGGGCCTAATGCATATACGTGAGGTTGTATAATCTTTATTTAAGAAGATTTTTAAGTAAAATTAATATTGTTCCTCTCCAATTTGATGAAACTCAAAAAGCTATCAAAACACCAAGTTCGGTCGACTGAGGCCCCTTTCCCAGTCAACCGAACAAGTTTTTCAAAGTTCAGTCGACTGAACCCAGTAGTTCAGTCGACCAAACCTTCGGGGATTTTGAAAAACTAAAAAGCCGAACTGCATTTAAACCCCTACTTTTTTTCATTTCTTATCTCTCGGTTTCATTTAAACCCCTACTTTTTTTCATTTCTTATCTCTCGGTTTCTCTCTCTCCTAGGGCACGAAATTAGCTTATTTTGGCTTGAGAAAGGCTCCATTTCCCTCTCTTTCACACCATCTAACACCCTCTCAAAAAAATCCTAGATTTACAATCTCTCAAAATCTCTCACTCATGGCACCTAGGGTTAGAGGTGGAAAAGGGAAATCGATTGCTCGAGATGATTAACCAACGACCATGACAGTTGGTTCTCCTCAAACAAAGCCGAGATTCTCTACAAACATCATCTACAATCTTTTGAACCGATTTTTGGTAAAAATTTAAATATACGCTTTGCAGATTCTTACTTTCCAAATGTTATAAGACGCATATCTAGACTTGGTTGGGGACCCGTTGTTTTCTATCAATGTAAAGACGTTTATCCCTAAATCACGAAATTGTTTTATGTAAATCTTTCCCAAGACCTTTCACCAAACCCCAATGATCGTTCCATCCGCTTTACTACTTATCTTTATGGAAAAACTTATAAATTCTCCGATAAAGATATAGCCAATCTTTTTGGAATGGGTTGAGGAGACTTCATGTGTCCACAAATTTCTTCACAATCTTGGATCATGGCTCATGAATTCACCCCTGAATCATTCTTACCTTTAATCATGACCGAACCACCTATGAATTTTTGTATCCTTCCATCTTACTCTAAACTCACCCTTGAGGCCAAAATTTTTCATCTCACCATGTCACGCCCTAAATTCCGGGTCACGTGAAACACTCATAAACAACCAAACATGATACCCAACCAAGAATACGCTCTCAAAATAAACTATACATGCATTGTATATAAGCGCCAAACGGCATACATTACACGGCTCCAACGCCAGAAAATAATATATTACAACATACATGTAGCAAAAGACAAAAAGGAAAACTATAGATCTTTCGCCTCCTCAGCAACCTCCAGATTACCCTACGCGATCGGTACCTAAAAATATTTTATCCCACACCGTGAGCCAAGGCTCAGTAGAAACTAGACAAGCATGTAGTATAAACAAAACATGCTAGGAAATCAAAATGCAAGTTTAGACTCCCTTTCAAGCCTTGAAAACAGTTTTCACATGCAAACGGAAAAGTGAGGATACAACCATGTTTGACTCACTCATAGGAGCCTGAAAAATAGTTGAAAAATTATTTTTAGATTGCGATTCACACGACTCTTAAAAATAATTTGAAAACTGGTCTATCCGTCCCATGATACAATACATGCAACCCATGATACATGCAACCGACCCTCACACGCCGCAACCACAGTCCTAACACTGATATAGAGATCCTTACATAAACATACATTCCCAGGACTGTATAATATGGGATAAAACCATAGACCAACCACGGGGTAAAACTGAAAACCTAACCACGGGATAAAATCGTAAACCTTACCGTAAGCCACAGGATAGGACCGCCGACCACATATTAAACCACCAGATAAGACCGCATACCACGGGATAAAACCACATGCCACGGGATAAGACCTCATACCACAGGATAAAACTATATACTACGGGATAACACTGAAACTACGGGATAACACCGAACATTCCTATGCATAACCTAATCAGGATTTAAATACATATAGCATACCACATACACCACATGCGTGGGCCCCACAGATCCGTCACATCCATGCCTAATAAAACTCTGAGTTCTACAACATGCAACCACGATACACATAAGATATCATGCCATGTAATCCACTTACATAAGTAAACAGTTATAAATGCACATAACCATATAACCTGACAAGACCTCACAGGCCACATACCCGTCATTCAATACGCAAACTTCCCGTCCACACATAGGGACAACCAACACTTAATCCGGAGATCAACACCTGAAACCTCCCACATACCGATTCTCACCAAAACCCCACCTTAAACCAAACCACGAACCCACACGCCGCGCACATAACCAGCACTCACACCACCGTGCCACAAACCCTAAACCAACCACGCACGTCACACCCAACGACGGCATCACAAAAACACCTAGGCCACTACATGACCAACCAAAGCTACCACACGACCAACCAAACTGAGGAGCAACTAACTCCCCTCTCCATGATTTCAATCAACAGAACCCTATGATTCCATTGACTAAGAACCACTAGAGGAAGGCCAATCACCAACACGACACCCAAAGAAATCCACATGTATTTGAATTGACTAATTCCCATAAATCAATCAATTGAATATCGTAAGACGCCAATTAAAAACCAAAACCCAAGCAAAACCATCAAAACGAGGCTACCCAGGTTCAGTCGACCGAACCTAAGCCCTCAGTCGACCGAACGCCCTACTGGAAACCACAAAAACGCATCACATGGTTCAGTCGACTAAACCAAAGGTTCGGTCGACCGAACACCAAAACCAGACTTTAGTCGACCGAACCCCATGGTTCCGTCGACCGAACCTCGGCAAAAAATGATTTCGAGCTACGGGTTCAACCCTCCAGGCCTCGAATCGACACTTCCGAACACCGATTAAACAACCGTGAACACTCTCACATCTAGGCCTAACACCGAGATCTCAAAAGAAACTCCCGACTCCTAACACCCAATTCCATCCACCGAAATCGACAAAAACCCAATTTTTAACCCAAAAACCTAACTTTATAGAAAATCAGATCTACAACGATTCAACCGGTAAAAAGACACCCGATTACCTACAGCATCTTTATAACACATACAGGTATAGAATCCTACCTCGGTGAGTTAAAAACTCAATGCCTCGAATAACGTGCAAAATCGAGCGTCGCTAAAATTAAAATCTGACCGAATGGTTGCATAGCCCATGACGCCAAAACCACAGATTCGCTGTTTGATCGTTGAAAACCGAGTCCTATGCCCCCGAGAACTTAGAGAGAAGGTAGAGAGAAAAACGAGAAACTTAGGAGTTAAGTTTTAAAAAATATCTTTTGAAAATATCTAAGTCCAGATATTTATAGGCCTCCAAAATATCTTTTTTTTTTAAAATTTTTGAGATTCGCACCACAACGGTCCACGGCCCCGAAAACCTACCCCGCATGCATATCTAAGCTCGATCATACATCAAAAACAATAAAAACATGCTCAAACAGAAACACGTAACGCGCGTCCAAAATGCCAAAAAAAAAAACGGGTCAGGGTCTCACACACCATTACATATACCATTGTGCCTCGTAGTGGTTCTCGCACCTATATTTCATATCTTGATTGTTTTATTTTATGGTGCATCTATAAGGAAATACGCCTTGATCTTCCATCTATCATATGCCAATGGATGCTAGCCAAAGAAAGTTCAAAACGCCATATTCTTCGATATGGTGGTTTACTCACTCCTCTGTTTGAGTCCTTTGGCTTCTCCCCTTCTCCTTCAAATTTCCTTCCACCTAAAAACTCTGACTCTCTAACCGCCACAACCTTAAAACAAATGGGTTACAAACTTTAAAATGGTCAGTGGGAGTCCAAAAGCCAAAGGCAAGCACCTCAAGTAGTTCAAGAAAGTGATGAGGAAGTCGAGGCTGCTGCCTATGATGCTCCACCTACTTCTCCTCCAGCACCTCCACATGTTCCTACCACCACCACTGATGATGCTCCTGTCACCCGTTCATTCTTAAAGAAATTGGTTTGATCATTCTCCAATCGCCTTGACAAGAAGCTTGACAAGCTTGGCTCTCGCATTACTAAACTTGAAGAAGCTTGACCCGCAAGTGATGATGATGATGACGATGATGCTGCCGACTCTTCTCAATCCACCTCTTTTTGATAATGCCAAAAGGGGGAGAAATAAGGAAAGCTGCATTTTATTTAGTTATTTATTTTTCACTTTATTTTCCTTTTAGTTTGGAGAGCATTAGAGAGTTTTTATTTATGGATCATGTACTAATGCTACTCTTGTTTATGGTTTTTGCTACACTTTATCTTGCTTATTATGCTTGGCTTTTATTATGCTTTGATGATTATGCTTATTATGCTTCTCATGGTTATTTTTTATCTTAAAGTGAACATCTATATTAATAATAGGGAACTTCAAATTTTCACAACTTATGCATATAGTAAGGGGAAGTTTTTTAACTCTCAAAGATTGTTACTCATGCTTATTGTTAAGGGGAGTTTTACTTAAGCTTTCCTACATTATTTTTCTTATGTTTGTCATCATCAAAAAGGGAGAGATTGTTGGCCTAACAAGGCTTCAATAATCGATTTTGATGAAAACAAACCTATGGATCTAAAGTGTGCAAATTGAGATTGATTTCAGGACATATATGATTAGCATAACCCAAGATACAAAGTAAAAGCCATGACGTTTAAATTCAAATCGAGACCTTTGGTGACAAATTTGTGTGGAATCAAGACATTGAAGGATTGAAGAATGAAGTACAAGATGTAATTCTTTTATTTAGGATCCTTTGTACATTCATTTTTTCTTGAAATTTTACTTTGAAGCTCATAGGAATCCTAAATATATTAAACTTTTTTTTCCAAAGCTTAAAATTTTCAAACCTTTTTGGAAAATCATAAATCTAGATTTTTGATGATCCAGTCGACGGAGGCACTGTATCCAGTCGACTGAACAGGCTACCAAAAATTGATTTTAAGATCTACACAAGTTTAGTCGACCGAACCTATAGGTTCAATCGACCAAAGCTAGGTTTAGTCGACCGAACAACTTAAAATTCGAAATTTTCTGAAAATGGCTAGTTTGACACTTCCTTTTTTAGCCCAACGGCTAGTTCGAACTTGCAGCCTACAATAGAGGGCTTGTGCCATTGTTTTCTTCACTCAATCCCTCTCATTCGTTCTCTCGCATACTACTCTTTAGCACTTCAATTCTATAGCCTTTTCATACACATTTTTGTGAGAAATTTCATATTAAGTTCTCGTTGAGCTTCATTGTTCCATTTCTTGAGAAGTGAGTTAGAGTTTCGTTGTTATACCTATTTGCTCATTCAAGGAGCATTCTTTGTACACTCGTATATAACTCTTCTTGTTGGTTTATATTTGAGAAAGGTGATTCTCAAAAGAGGCTAATCCACCCACAAGAATTGGGTTAACTTGAGAAAGGTACATTCTCAAGTAGAGACTACTCCACCTAGACTAAGGAGAGAGGCTCCTCTGCCTATTGAGGAAGAGATAGTGAAATTCTCATAGCGATTGATTTGAAGCACTGACGTAGGCCGTTGTGCCGAACCTTGTAAAAATCGTGGTGTCATTTTCATTCTTGCTTTACTTTTTATTTTCTCTATCGTATTGTTTTTTTTTGTTGCACCACTATTTTTGTTCTTGCATTATCATTTCTTAAGATAAGAAAAGCATTGTATCTAGTAATCAAAATTTTAACTTATCTTTTTGATTCATCTAATAAAAGGGTTTTTTCTTTTGTTTTTACACAAAAAGTTAAACTTGCATATTAATTTTAGTTGTGTACTTTAAACAAAAAGGAGACATATTTGAAAGTTTTCTTGCAAGCTATAGTTGAGTTTTAAGTTCTTCAAAGAAGGTTTAAAATTTTGTTTTCATTTAACTAAAATGACCTTAAGTAATAGCATCCTTATTTGTATAGTGAAATATTTGACTTGTAAAGATTTGTATTGTTAACGCATAAAGGAATTGAATCTAGTTTGTAAGAATGTTTTGGATAGATTAAAATATATTTGCAAGTTGAAAGAAACACTTATATCTTACATTGTTAAAATAAGAAGTGTGTTGTAATTAATTAACAAGAAGTGAACAAAAGTTTACATATTTTAAATCTTAAAATTGAAAATCTTTTAAGTTATTCTCTAAATTGTTAAAACCAATAAAGTGTCGTATTTATTCAAATAAGAAGTTTAATTTTTGTTCACATATGTTCTTAAATATTTCAATACAAAGTTTTGCTTATAAATCTAAAACAAATTTATTTGCGAGTTTCTTGTGAACTAAAAAGTATACACTTGAATGTAATCTAAAGAAATTTTAAATACCCAATTCACCCATCCTCTTGGGATTACACACGTAATATCACAGCCCTGATGAGGTCAATTACTGACATATAGAGGGCAGTTGAGCAGCAGACTGCTTAGGTGCAATGCCAAGCATAGATTTGGGAAATTTAGGCCTGTTTGTCGGGGGTAAATGAGCCACAAGACGATACGAATGGCATTGGAGAAGATTTTTGAGATGACAACCAAGGTAATGATGGGCTAAAAATTGTTCCCCCACCTCGGGTCCCTCGATAGGTCCGAGTGGAAGAAGAAAATACCTCTTTGTCTAGGGAGTCCGCGCTGGCAGAGAAGATTGACAGAATGAAAAAAGTCCTTAGGAAGACAAAAGAGGTTGAAGAATACATGCTAGACGTTGGGGGACAATATTTATTTCTCGATGCTAAGCTGCCGGAGAAGTTCAAAATGTCAAAAATGGAGAAGTTCGACGGAACTGGTGATCCTCAAATTCATTGAGGAATATACATCGATACTCTCTCTCCCATTGGGATCGATGACTAGTTAAAGGCTCAGCTATTCCATCGATCTCTTTCAAGGGCAGCCTAGAAGTGGTTCCTTTCCCTTGATGTTGCTAGGACCAGAACATAGGAAGATATTGCCACAACATTCGTCAGCCAGTATAGCTATAACGTCCAGCTGGATGTAACCACCTGAGAGCTTGAAACCACCCAACAAAAAGACCGGGAGTTATTTGTCGATTTCCTACCCCGATGGAGAGGAAAGGCGGCCAAAATGCCAAATCGACCGACGTAAAAGGAGTAGATAAGGATTGTGGTAAAGAATTTGTGTCACGCCCCAAACTCTGGGCCACGTGAAACACCCATAAACAACCAAACATGATACCTAACCCGAGAATACACTCTCAATTTAAACCATACATGCATTGTATATAAACGCCAAACGACAACATTACACGGCTCCAACGCCCAAGGACATGTTATAAGCTTACATATAACAAAACTAGCAAAAAGAAAGACTACAGCGCTTCCACCTCTTCAGCACCTCTAGAGCAACTAGCGTGACCGGTACCTAAAGAAAAGAAAAAATCCCACATCGTGAGCCAAAGCTCAACAGATTCTAAACAACACATGCAGTATAAGCTAAACATGCTCGATAAACGAAGTGCAGTTTTTGACTATCTTTCAGGCCAGTAAAACAATTTGAAAACAGTTTTAGATCACGACTCACCAGTGCCAGAAAACCATTTTCACATGCAAGGAAAAGCGAGAATTAAAATCATTTAT
>JAOTRH010142508.1:0-13711 GCA_034768845.1 Heliamphora exappendiculata | reverse complement strand
TCAGTAATTAAATTTAATTGGCGGGTATCGAGAATCTTAACGTGGAGAGAAATGGTAAGCATTTAATAACAGGAGCTTATTTGCCAGAAGGTCTTGAGATTATGGATCAGAGTGCAATTACAGTTCTTTAGTGGTGTGAACTGTAATTCAATGTTTTATGAAAATTGAAAAAATTGCAGCTGGTTTTTCATAATTACAAATACCGTTATGCGTCTTTCTTTAATTGCAAAAACCGCTACTAGGTATTTGTGTTCCACTGGAAGTTTTACTCATAATTACTCCCCAGATCCCTGTTGTAACCCTATATATACGCGGGTAGACTGAACCAGTTTGAGATTAATTTTTCATGATCACTATTATGATATTATTTTTGTCCCTCAAGACTTAAATATATCGGGGTTCTGCCGATACGAGTTCTCGGAGGATCGTAACCCACACTACGTTCGAGGATCCCGTAAAGAAATACAGTAGAAGATCTTACTGGAGCTTTAACTCGGAATCAAGTCGTAGTTGAAGATTAGATCTACGAGAGGTATTCTTCTAAATTAACTTTGGTTGCACAGGTTTTATTTTGATCGTTCTTCGTCAAAAGTTTTATCTGGAACCCGTTTCGACGTTTGCCCGTCCAGTTAATTTTTTATCGAAAATCGTTTTACAAAAACAATGATCTTGACAGTTTTGCCTCCAATATCTCTCCCCCAGTGGATATCCATTAGAGGCTTGAGCTTAATGTTGGAAGCTTGTTCTCATCGTACGGTTGGAAGATTCGGTTGATTGAAGCTTGCTAAGGCCGTTTTCTTGAGGATCTATCATCCAAGAGGTAGGATCTATAATTATCCTTGAATATTTATATGATATGTATTGTATTTTCAATTTTATGAGCATAAAAGTATAAAAATAGTGTTTTCAAAACCCTAGGTTAGGATTTGATGTTAATGAAGGTTAAATCTTAGATCCATGGACAATTTAATATGATTTTATCTTTACGTCGTCATTGGATATGATTGGGTTTGGAAAATGGTGGATTAGGGTTTGGACTTCAGTTAAAACTATGAAAATTGGGAGTTTTGGGACTAAGGGACCCATATGTTGAAATTGATGTGATTATTGATTAAATTGAAGGTTGTAATAACCTATTGTATATATATATTCCATGAGATTATATGATATATGAACATGAGGCGATTGAAGGTTGAACCGTAGTAGTATGGGTTTGGCGAGAGCAACCAATTGGGTTGGACTCATGTGTGTGTAATGTGATTTGATAATTTAAACGGATTGATTTTGGGAGCCAAGGATCGTTTAAGTTTGGGCATGAGTTGCTCCACGGTAAAAAACCAAAAAACTACGCAGATTGGATTCTCTGCCCGCGGACTAGTAACCGGGAAAGTACATTAGTCGTGGCGGGGTATAGAACATACCATTACTTCACGGGTCTCATGTGGTTCGGTTGGTACTAACGTGGCATGGGTCTATACGCTCGTCCGGCGTCGGTTTCTATGTTTTAAACCATGGGATGGTAGAATATAAGAAAATGTTGATAACGTGTGCGTGTGTGTTGTGGAGGATTGTGCCTTTGGGAAAATGAAATGGGATGATTAATTCTCACTGGATAGAATGGTTAAGTTATGGAATATTCGAGAACTTGGGGTTGATTGGGAAGTGATGGGATTATGGGTTAAAACGATTGGTATGACTAAAACCTTTATTTAAAAACTCGGTTATTTGTTGGGAGATTTGATTTGGGACAAATGGTTTGGTTTTGGATAAACTTATATGTTGCATCCCGCATAACTCCCTTCACATGTCATGCATATGTTCATTATTAGTCATTTTTCTACATGCTTCGACTCATGTTATTTAACAGCATTTCAGGTGATAGCAGAAAGAATGTTTTGGAGTAAGAGATGGTCGCTGGGCCCTTTTGAGTAACTGATAGGATTACACTTGCTTTGATAGCACTTTTTTTTTTTGAAAAATAAAATTGTAAAGATGTAATTCTTATTTTCTTTTGGAGTACTTAGATTATGGTATTTTGGGTTAGAACACCCGTGTTGTAAGGCCCTAAGGCCGTGTATTCATGTTATGTATGCATGTGAGGACGTTTCGTTCGTTTGATGGATTGAAGGTTTTAATCTTTAAATGATGTATCTTGATATTGAAGTTTGATTTCGAGTTCTTAAGTTGAAAGATAGTTGTTTTATTCTCAAATATATGTTTGACTTCTCAAGTTTGCCTATCAAAAATCATATTCAAGGGATGAGAAAAAGGGGTTCTTTTATTTGAGTATTTTCCTAATTTTTACTCGAATTTTTATTATTTTGAAATCGGGGTGTTACACCATCATCGCCAATGAACTCAAGCAAAATAAATCTTTAAGAAAAGTTATCGCAAATACCTTTAGTATACGAGAAAAAACGTATCAAGAAAAAATCCAACTTAATAGAAATACTAAAGATTAAGTTCTTCTTAGAACTATGCCCTAGACCCAACCCACTTCAAAGATTTCAAGAAAAGAAGCTAAGAATTCAAATATTTTAAGTTATCCCGATGTCACGAGAAAGAAAAACGAGATTATGACCCCATACACTAGCTCCATTTAAAGACCGGTTCGAGATCACACAATGAGACCACTGAAGAATAACAACAAAGACCCAGGGTAGGAAAAGTATAGCCCTAGTCTTAGGGGATCATCGAAACGTAGAAGAAGTAGTTGTAACCTCTCCCTCTCTACTCCTTACATATTTACATAGAAGTTGACCCAATTCGATTCAAGATTTTTATATACCGTTTTACTTTGAATATATGTCGTCGGCCCAGCTTAAGTTCTGACACGACCACATGTGCAATTGGGTCAAGATCTATCCTACGAGGAACGATCAGTACGCATCATGGATCAGCATGAAAAACGGTACGACACTTTCTAATATAAGTCGAGTAAAGTTTGGATGACCAAACTTCTAAAGGTGGGGATAATGTAATACCTTGAAAAAAATAATAAGAATAACAATTAATTAAAATAAATAAATAAATAATTATAATAATAGTGGTGCGATACTAATAAATTTTTCATTACGATCATGAGGTATCTTACTTGAGGAAATAAGAGAGCTGTAGGTTTAAATATGTGTTTCACCAATCATGCGAAAAGCACTTCAAGAACCACACATCGAAACCAAACAACAATCAATTCAAACCTAAAGCGTTACAAAATCGAAGTGGAGGCCATAGACATTTGACTCGGCCAATTATACAATCAATGAGGTATCAACAATATTATTGTCCAGAAAATCCTTTATCATTTTTGTTGCTTTAAAATCTACAAAATGTTTGGTCTTATTTGAGGAAAGAAGAGACCTATAGGTTCAAATATGTGTTTCACCAATCATTTGAAAAGCACTTCTATTTTTAACTTTGTTATATTTGTTTTGCCTAGCATGCACTTTTCATTTTCAGGTAGGGAGGAAAACCATTCACTCTGTTTTTTTTTTTAGTTTTTCTTAAATGAACTGCACTATTATCACTATTTTTAAGCTACGGGAATTCAACAAATAAACGAACACAGATTCAGCAGAAGATGTGGTATCAAAATAAGAAAAGAAAGTTAGTGGATCTTGGAATCCTATTACGGCCTTAATAATTTGGGTATCTATTTGCCATGTCTGGTACGTATCACTGCCTGCATTTATTATGATTATTGATTTCATTCCCATCCATTTATGATATATCTTAATTTCCATCTCTTAGAAACTATCCTGATTAGGACTATGAATAGGCAATGTCTTCAGGCAGTTGCTGATGTAGCTGTACCTATTAAAGGTGGATTTTATGATATTGGTATAAGTCACCTATTTAGGCCGATGCTTTATAGTTGGCAATCCTGAATCATCATCTGTTTTTTTTTTTTTTTTTACTTTTCCCTTGAAACTTGATGGCTATCCAAATAGGCATTCATACTGGGTTGGAGTTCATGACAACAAACCCAATGGCATGGCATGGATCAATCAACCCAAGAGTATGCCCCCCCTCTCTCTCTCTCTCTCTTTCTCTTTCTTTCTCTGTGTGTGTGTGTGTGTTGAGTGTCTCGATTTTGGACTTAAATGAGTTTTCTTGGGAGGTAATTTCCTTAACAGGATTTCCGTTACCTTTTGGATTTTCTTATAATAAAACTCTCTTCTTTTGTTTACATTTCCCTTTTTCAATTGTATTTCTATTGTATGTTGGTTGTAGTTACTATAGGTAACTAGAGAGCTAAGGTTTTCTTAGAATTCTAATATTCCTCTTGAAGTTCATTTAGCTAGATTTATGAATATCCCCAACGATTTTACTTTTATTTGCCCTATCTCGATCATTACTTGCCAAGTAGATTTAGTCCCCTCTTGCTAAGCATATTATTCACATTTAAGGATTTATAATTGACTTTTCCTCAGTAGTCCAAACTTTAAAATAAGAACTACTGAGAGAGTGATAGTGCAATAAAATTCAACAAAGATAAATTTTTCTTAGATAAGTTTTGTTTACTCTTTAATTTAGATTTTTTGATGAATGAATTGATTACACAAGTATTTGTTATTGATTTGCCCTTTTCCATTTATCATGTTGGTAGTGTGAACATGGAAGCTTAAACTCATTTGTTTTAAAGTTTTGCACATTGAAGGGTATTCTGTTTTTTTACAATGGTGGTAACAAGGTAGACATGCTACCCTAATTATTATTTTTTTCAGAGTATGTTCGAATATCTCATGAGATTTGATTGCTGTGTTTGTACCATAAATAGAAATATGTATGTTTTTGTGTCCGCATTTGAGAGTGTGCATTTATGTTTAGTGTTTGAATCGTAAAGTAATTACAATCGTTATTATTAGTGATGGTGAAAAAATTAAAAGTTGGACCTTTGTTGAGAACTCTTACTTCTAAACAGTCCATGCACAAACTTGATTATGTTCTTCAGAACGAGTCCGTTTTTTAGGACTATGAAAGTTGTACCTAATAAAGTTGAATTTTATGATATTGATATGAGTCAGCTATTTAGGCCGATGCCTTATACTTGGCAATCCTAAATCATCATTTGTTTTTTTGTTTTTTTGTGTGTGTAGAAAGTGAAGTTTGTGTTATCTGACTCAAGAATTCTTATGTATGTTGCATTGAAAAGGTATTGTAGCTTCATCTGATTATAAACTTCATAATTATTTAAATATCTAAATCCTGTATTAGAGGGGATACACACATTTCTTATCAAAGCAGTGCTGGATTGGAAATTGAGGAAGTTTCTTCATTCTTTGATTGGTGTTAGGCAATTGTTTTTCTCCTACGTTATGGGGAGTCGAGTGTTTATTCCTTTGCTAGTGGGCTCTTTTGGACTGCTTTACATCCTCTTGAATTTTATTCTATGCAGCAATATCCATGTTTAGATATTAAGATTACTTTTTCTAAAAATGTTTTCCTTTAAATGATTCATTCATTACCTTTATAAGTAATTTTTAATTTCTTTTTTAATATCCTCTTGAAGGAACTCAAATTTAAAACTTTTAATTAAAAATGCACTGAGGATGATGAAGCTTGAAGTCTCAATAGGGGGTGGCAAAGTCAGCAACAGTCTTTCTCAGGCAGTCCATTTAGTTGTCATAACACCACAAGGACTTGATGTGAACTTCAATGCCCTATTGACAAAGTAAACTACAAGTTATCAAATGAGGCAACCCATTTAGTTGTCATAACACCACAAGGACTTGATGTGGACTTCAATGCCCTATTGACAAAGTAAACTACAAGTTATCAAATGATGAAACTGAGATCATAGGTGCTCTTTCCTCCTATTTGAAAAGAATAAGTCAATTTTCTACAGTAATTGGTTGAAGACTAATATCAACCATTTTAAGTGGAATATGTGAACTCATCCATGAAGAATTTAGGAATTCTTTCAGAGGTATTATCCTTTTGTAGGTTGTGTAATGTGGAGATCATTTTTACTATCCTACTAAATGAGATACTAGAATATGTGAATCCCATGCAAATGTTACCCTGCATGTTACTGGTGCTTTTGTATTACATACCCTACAAAGTGACCTCAGAAAAGATAAATATAATGTTAAAGTGCTCAGATATTTATGCTTGAAATATTTATAAATCTAGAAGATTACCATGTGGTGGACTTACGATGTTATATGTTATTGTCATTTATTATTAAAGAACCTGTCCATTAATATGATTTTGATACAAGGGCATTTACTATGTGTTGACTTAATTGAGTAGACTTAAACTGAGTTTGATGAGTTTATGGTACTAATAATGTAGGATGCCTAATGTAGAGCACATACTTCTTTCAATGTCACCAAACATTTGCATTGCCAATTTTTACACAAAGTGTTGCCATCTTGGTCACCTTCCAGTTTGTAGATTCACCAATCATTAAATGACTCAAAACCTTAAACTACTATTAACCTTGATTCACAAGTACAGTTTTTTTGTTTACTTTCCATTAATCGGGCTGACTATTGCAATTTTAGATGCACTTGGTTGTGTTATTTTCCTCTATCCCTGATTTTGGATGTTTGAGCATAGAAAACATTATTGTGTTGTCCTAAGATTCTAAATTGTATGCCTAATTGTAAGGCTAGAGTGGTCTTTAATACCCGAATCACAAGTAAACTTGCTCGATATATGAATACATGATGAAGATTAGTTTTTGTTTGATTACAATTCTGGCATAAATCGTAGTTTTTTTCAAAATTCTTGAAGATCTCAAGAAAATGCCAAAATTGATTCCCAAATGTATTATTGGTTTTTTTCTATTTTTTCTTTTTTAATATTACTTGTTTATAATATTTAAACATAAAACTTATTAATTTAATTAGTAGTGATTGACACAAATATAGTGACCGTGCATAGCAAATCAAACAACGCCACTCAACTCCATCTCCGCCCACGCAGACCAGTCCCGCCGTCGCCGCCACCGTTGTCCACGCCTACCACCATCGCCAGCAAACCCATTGACGTCGATCTCACCCCAGCTAGCGGCTAGCCATTAGCTGTTTCTCTCTCTTTGGTATATTCTCTCTCCCCATCTCTCTATCTCTCTCTCTCTCTCGATGGAACTACCACCACTCCTTAAACCACCGAGCCACCATGAACCACCACCCAAGGACCCAGATCTGGCGTTCGTGTTGTCAGATCTTGGGCGGCGATGGTAGACAGAGATACAGAGATAGGGGTCAAAAGAGAGAGAGAGAGATGGGGGGAGAGTGTCCGGCGGCTGTCAGATCTTGGGCGGCGGAGGTGGACGACTGGCGGTTGGGGGTGTTGATGATGGTCAGCTGTGGTATTACGGAGATACAGGGAGAAGAGAGGTTAAGTTTGCAATGGGGGTTAGAGAGAGAGAGAGAGAGAGAGAGAGAGAGGTGGGAAGGAGGTTTACAATTTTTCTTCAATTTTTTAATAAGGGTAAAATTGAAAATAATGTAAAATGATTACTGATATTGGTATTTTTTGTCAAGATTTTTAACGGTTATTTGACGAAATAAGATATTTGAAATATAAAAACAAAATAGAAGAGAGGGCAGTGTAATTTTAAAAATTACATGGGAGGTCCCTGTAATAAACTTAAACTTCAAAGAAGATAAGTGTAATTATTCTCAAAAAAAAAAAAACAATAAATTACTGCATAAGAACAGGTCGGTCAAAATGAGTATTTTTATGGGTAAATTGACATTCTTTTAATGTTTGAATCAAATACAATTATTTGAAGAAATTGCATTGTCTTTCCTTACCATTTGGATTTGCATTACAAACTCATCACACCGTTAGGTTTTTGTTTATTAACCTATAATATCATCAATCAAATGACAATGTCTTTCCAAAATACCACTATATCACTGTCACTGATGCATATATTTCATGCACGAAAAAATAAAGTTGAAATTTATCCCTAAAATCCCAACTCTCTGAATATGGATCTATATATATGCTTTGTTGTGTTTGAGGTTAGTTCTTTATTAAGTTAATTATTGTACGGTCATGTTTTCATGATTAATTCTAGGATAAGTCCTACCTACTTATTTTGTATTCTAATAAGTTTTTTTTTTATTGAAATTATCTATCAATCTGGACCATTTAACCCTTTTTTTTATTTATGATAAACAAAAAAAAATGTTATATATATATATGTATATATATAAAATCAAGGAAGTGATTTGGTCCAACTTTTCATTCCAACTCATAGTTTCATATCTTGGGAATTTTACCAAGATACTTATAATTAAGTAACTGATTTGGTCCAACTTTCTATTTCAGTTTAATGTTTTATATCTTGGGAATTTATCAATTTTGAGTACATGAATGATATATTCATCACACGATATACTTTACACTTAATGTAGTATAAAAATAAATGCATATACTTCTTTGTAGTATCAATATTTGACATGTATCAAATCATGTACAAGCTTGGACCATCAACCTAGTCTTTACGACATTGAACGGGTTGGTGCCTAATCGACCAGCTGTTCTTGCTAGAAATACCGATATCATACATTGCCATAGTTGGAGGACTTTTCCGTCGTCTTATTGCTTCTTAATCAAAATCCTATCAAAAGCATTCTTGAATGTAAACATTACGACCTAGTTTGTCCAATTTCGCATCACTGAATGTAAAATTTTGAGTTGCAAAAAATTAGAATAGATAACTAGTATATTGTCTATATAAGAAAATAGTGTTGCAGTAAATGAGTGTTTTTGTGTGCATGAAATAATAATATTGTAGCAACAAATGATAATATACGACAAATAATGAGGAACGTATTTTGTTAATAAAAAAATAAGAATATTGTTAAAAATATGAAAATGTTGAGTTACAAAAATTAGAATAGTAATTAATTAGTATATTGTGAATATTGTGTTGCAGTATGTGTTTTTGCGTGTATGGAATAATAGTAGCGTAGCAGCAAATAATAATTTACTATAGGTAATGGAAACATCTTTTGCCAATAGAAAAATGAATATAATTTTTTTAGAAAAAATAGAAGGGTCTCTGTTTTTAGTGAGGCAAAATAAAAATATATTTGTTATCAAAATGATTACATAAGTTATAAACATGAGTCCTCTTTTTGTGATTTATTTAAATATTTTAAATTTGCTTAATATAAAAAATATACGTTATCAATTTGTGTGGCGACCATAGCGAGAAAGATTCAGACTCATTTTAGAAGTATTTTAAATACAATATATGAATATGAGATCTAGTGGAATAATAGTTTAGAATTTGGGCTTTATCCCTAAAAAGGTAATTAAAATGAAATCTTATACCAAATCACCCTTGTTTATTTGTTGTTTTAATTTTTTATGAATTTTAATTTTTTTTTTGTAATACTTTTGGTATAAAATTTAATTTTCTTTGTAAATTAGTTTAGTGTTAAAACAAAATGGCAAGTTAGTCTGAGAGTACCAGTTTGCCAGGATCGTTAGTTTATAGAAATAAAATGTCTTTGTGGTGGAATGGCATGAAATTGCATATAAGATATATTTGCTTATATACAATTTCATCAGCTTAACAATTATTTTACGAAGATAAATATCAAAAAAAAATTTTATAGTTTGTTTTAATAATTACTTGATTACATATATTAAAAATAATATTTTTAATATTATTAAAAATTAGACTATTATGTAATGATTTTAAAACGTAAAATCTCATTAAATACCATTGTAAAAGTTTATTTATTTATATATTTTTTGTCAATATAATAATATAAACATATTAAAAATATATTCTATTTATCAACTGATACATTTATTTTAGTTTGTGGTATATATATTAATAATAGATGGAGTAATCATTGTCGTGAAATTTAATTTTTTTTAACACGTCAAGTTTTTTTTTGTTAATACATTTTTACGGAACATGATTAGACTTTCATCTTGTTTTAGTCTTTAACTGCGATCCTGCTTCATGCTTCATAGAACTTCTTATTCATCTTTGAGATATATGCTTTGTTTGATTTTACATAAAATATTTATAATGAATAATATTTTTTATGTAAAATAATTTTTGTAAAAAGTAATTTTTTTGTTCCCAATATTTAGTTGGTACATGAAAAATATATATATATATTTTAAAAAATTATAACTTTTTAAATAAATATACACTACTATTTTAATACATTTTATCGCCACCGCCATCTACAAACATCATATCCCACCAGCACCATAACTATCACCATCCACCACCATCGCCCCCTGCTGCCACCATAATCAACGTCTGTCCACTACCGTCGCCCCTTATCGCCACTTCCATTACTACTGCCACCATTGACACCACCTCTACTATTTCTACCACCACCTCTCCAATGACTTATTTTTTTGTTTTATGTAAATTATTTTTAGTCACTTGATAAAGAAATATTGTATATTATTTTTATCAAACTAAACAATAAAAAATAGGTTAAATACTTTATTATATAATATCAAAAACAAATAAAAATATATATTATTAGAATAAAGTATTTATTAGACTACTATATAATATTTATTCGAACCTAAACCCTCCCTCCCCTAAAGCAAGAAAAGCCTTCTGAAATGCCCAAAGGCCAATTTGGTATTTTAAACCATGACTAGTGACGCCTCTAGTAATTTTTGTTATTAGTGTTACTAATAATTTATGTTTTATTAATTTTATGATATATAATCATGTCCATCAAATATTTTTAATAAACTTAATAAATTAATTTGAACTTATCAAATTATTAACAAAAAATAATTGTATATTGATATTATCATTTTAACAAAAAGAGATATAAATACATATATTTTTATAATTGATTCTAAAAAGATCGACTCAAATACACATGGGTTGGCCCATGGTTCAGGATGGATGAAAGAACTAATGGATCGACAGCCCACTACGGAACTGAGAATCAAGACTCGTGGCATGAAAGGCAAGCTCGACAGAGTTGACATTTCAACCATGGGTGACAAGAAAGGTATTAACGGTGGTGTGGCAAAGATCAAAAAGCATTTATAACCGATATGTAGCCCAGTATAAAGAATTAATAATTGTAGCGTGTCCGTATGCTTCAGCATTAATGTTAGACGAAATTATTTAGCTAAAATATCTTTAAAAATAACCACCCAAAAAAAATGAGTTCCAAACATGTCCCAAAAAGGAAAATGAACTTCCCGTAAGGGCAGAGCTTGGAGGACCTAGCGTTCTCCCCCTAAAAAGCCTCATTAGGGTCTCACAAAAGAAGAGAAGACAAGCGACATGTGGTAAGGACACAATGTTTCTTTTACAAAAATTTTGCAAAAATCTATTGTCTCTAATCTTGCTAGACACTACCTTGAGCATTGAAGAGACTTTTCGATAGACACTCGTCGGGTAGTCTCACTCCGTCTTCTATTACAGAAGTTACAAGGTTGTAGAGTTCGACATCAAAGGCTTTACGCTATAGAAATAAAATATGACAAAATAGTATCCGTATTTTTTACGGCGCCAACTTTTTATTTTTTCGTCTCCTACCTTTTGAGTTTGAAAACTACTAAAACTTACTGTACAAAGACCTCGCATGTCATTTTTTTTAGTTATTTCTCTAAATAAAACTTATGAATTATTGCTTAATTATAATTAAGAGAGGATGTAATTGATAATATTGAAAATCATGAGGTTATTTTACAATACTTTTAAAATATGAAAATTCGTTGGAATCTGTGCGGGGTAAATCCGCAGAGATCAGTTAAACTATATAATATGAATATACAAACCTTAGGACTTCTAAATGCACCCACTTTTTTGCTTAGTATTTAATAGATAAATACTTATAGTTGTGAGTGTACGAAGAAAAAGTTCTGTGCATTTAAAAATTCTCATTTATTTTTTTATTAGATTTTTTTCTTATCATATAATGGTGTCAAAAGATTAATTTTTTTATAAAACTCAAAAATTAAACCTAATAATTTTTTTCACATTTTAGTGGGTTCAATTGACAATGTAGCTATAACTGTGGTGTCGCCCATGACTATGATTATTGAGTTGATAACATACACCACATCATCTTCAAATGTTTAGACAAATTTTAATGCTAATTTAGTCTTTTATTCGTCTTTGTTAACAGAGGGAGGATTATATTATTTTTTCAAATATATAAGATTAACTGTATATGACTCAAACCTTAGAAGACATTAGTGTAATTTATCCCTTTTTATTGGCAATAATTAGTAAAATGAGTTAGTGGGGCTTATTTTATATACATGGTAGTTATTATTTGATGATATCCATTTTGGTCCTTTGAATCTGCGTTAACACTGTAGTTCCAAGCCTACCAAGTATGAAGAAAAGATTATTTGAAGCACTGGTGCGATGCTAACCAACGATCATTCGACAATCAAATTAAGAAATTTAGAAAGAAAGATAACAGATAGAGAGAGGGTGCATTTTTGGATCTTGGAATTCTAGTAGTAAAAAGAAGAATATATATGTGAGAATATATATACCTGACATTCTTATCTCCATCGCATCGCATATGTAAGGTAGAAGTCAATGTCAACTTTCAAATTTTATTCCCTTAGCATGTTGACACGCATAGATAGTCCTCCGTGTGGCGTTCGTGTGGCGTCTGAATGACCTGGGACCTTCTAGGTCTACAAGTCGAGTTTTGTCTAACCATGATAAGAAACGAAGTGAAAAGTGGTATTCTACATATTTAGAGATGCTGACCTACTAGGATAGATCATAACAACTTCATTGCGAGTGCATCGTAGGTTAAGCCAAAAATGCCATGTCCCAAATTTAAAGACATGACTGATCGTGGACTACGGAGTTTAACCCAATAACCACAAAACCTAAAAATTAAAGCAAACTCTATGAACTATAAAAACGAATAACACGATTATTTAAACTGTAACAAATATCTTGTGAATCACAAATCACCCACTAAAATAACCAGTCATATATAAGTCATCCGAAATTTATTTTAAATCTTAACTAAATATACAAGATGAATCATATGAGGTCATTAGTATTAGGTCCTAAAACACAACATAGTCCTCCACTAGTCTCTTTATTGATGACCTGAAAATGTTAAAAACGTCAGTCAATTCCTCGATGAATAGAAAACATACATAGTAAAATACAGTTCTAGAATAAAATTTTCAAAATATTTACAATTAAAATATAATCATGGCATACAATGCAGTATAAAATTATACGCTGATATAAAAAATTTGTCTTCTTTTGTTAAATCCACATTTTTCATTACATGGTTTGTGAATAAATTCACACAATTTTAAACTTAGTGATAATTACCCTATATATATATATATATATATATATTAAAGAATCACTTGATTAATCAAAATATAACTTATGTGTATATAAAGTATGAATCTTACCACACTAGATTAAAAGATAAATCTTTGGCATCTATCAAAATTCAGCTGCTGTGACTTTTTTTTTTCCTCCACAATATTCCAGTGCCACCGATTTCTATTATTGAAATTTCAGTTGTACTTGATTTTGTTATTATTATTATTATTATTGTTATATCTACCCAAATCATAACAATTAGTTATTTTGGTTTAGATTCAAATAATAACATGTTGAAATATTATAAAACTAGGGTTAAATAATACACATTTGCAGTTGATTTGATTAAATGATATACACACATGTTAAAATATTATAAAACTAGAGTTACATTTTGTGGTTGATTTGATTAAATAATAC